>WSTX01000405.1:0-10007 GCA_019633405.1 Tulasnella sp. 408 | reverse complement strand
TGGCCGAGGGGGAACTTCAAGAGGCCCAATCGTTCCTCGATTGCCTCGCTGCCACCGAGGGTTTGCGTTTGCAAAAGCTCAAGCTCAACTGTTCAGGCAGCAACAAAGAGCTCGCGGTGCAAGTAGCCAAGATCTCCGCAGCGAATAAACATTCCATCGAGACTCTTGAGATTTCGGGCTCGTCCCGATACCCGCTCATCTTCGGTCAGTCGCTACAGAGTCTCAAGGCCCTGGACTTCGACCTCCGAGAGGTCGGAGTTGGGGAAGGTCCACAGGTCATCCAAGCGCTAGTAGAAGGGTGCCCGCATATAGCGTATCTCAGGCTGCGGTTCAAAACCCCCCTCGCCCGGACGGATCTTCTGGACTTGCCTGGTCTACGTATGATCCTAGCATGGAATTTGCTGAGCCTGGAGACTCTGATAAGGGGTGGAGTTTACTTCAGCAAAGCAAATATAGGAGAAATGGGCAAAGCTTGGCCAAAGTTGAAGAAGCTTCATTTCAGCAGAAGGTCCGGGAGAACACGCATGTATCTCCCTTTATCTCATCTCGCAGACGCCCTTGCTGCATTTCCAGAGTTAGAAGAACTAGGCGGGTTTTTCTATTACAGCAAAGAAGAGGAGACACTACTACTCAACTACCAGCCATCGTCTGAAGAAGGCCGTCCCTCCCGCTTGCGAAAACTTAGGCTCGGCAGGTCTCGTCTCCTAGCGTCTCAGGACCATCGAGACTTGGTGGCACAATACTTAGCGCGGATTTTACCCCCGGGACTGCGTATTGAGCGCTTGCATTCTCCGGGGATCACTCCTGATGAGGCTGAGTTAGCGGAGAGGGAGAAAGCTGCAGCGATAGGAAGAGACTTCGAGCCTGAATGGGACGATCTATTCCGGAAAATAGAGTTACTTCATGGAGGAGTGCGAATCTGGGTTGGAAGTATACCAGAAGATAGCGATGGCGTGTGGTTTTGAGTGGGGCGCGAAGCCCACCACACGAGTACTTACCAGGGTTCTCCCGTAACCAATGCTGTCCATCTACATACCATATGTATACGTACAAACTACAGCATGGCGACCGCGTGTCTTATCACATACTAAACTGAAGTGTAGTTTCGTCCTCACATTGAGCTCTAGGAGTCTCAAGCACTGGGTTGGTGGAATCTATTGTCTGGACCTTTAACGTATGATGCCACCACATCATTTGCGAGACACATACCAACGGCAAGTTGCTTCCGGCGATTGGATAACCAGCATCATGAGGTTGAATTGTCTGGAACAACAATCGAAACTCTTGTTTAGGTTCCGCTCGATTTGTTTGTTGTCGGTTTGTTTCGTAAGGCCGCGTGGCTCACCTCCCCCGTGTATGTGGCTTCTTTGCAACGAAGCAAGGCTGCAAGATCCTCACGTTTGAGCCCCACCTAATTATATTGGAGCGTTATGCAAGCTACAGTCTTGGAAGATGGTCAAATTGTCCCGGTTCTTTCCAACTTCGAGCGTGGGTTTGTTCTAACCAGACCCTATGGGTAGTTTCGTCCAGGACCAGCTGACGCTTATGCTGGAAATCAAAACAGGGATTTCGGGGACCCAAGCGCTTACCGTGCCAGAAATCCTCAGCACCATTTTGGATTACGCAACTCCATCAACGTTAGCGTCAGCCGCCCGTGTCTCGCGAACGTGGTCAGCTATCGCATTGGACACACTGTGGTCGAACCGCGAAGTCAACGTAGTCGACCTATTGCGGGTCTTCCCGATCAGCTTGGTGGCGAACCCGGATTCTGGGTGTCGGCTTTGGGTGAGTCGAGTCCAAGTTGCAAATGAGCAGCGTTCATGTCCAAGATCACTAAACCACCCTCCGATGCCGACTATAACCGTCCTCTTCACGGAAAATGTTTTCCGTGGCCGAGAAGCAACGCCGTGCACCTCGGTCCGAAGTCCTTGAGACGCAAGACCTTACTCCTACACGCGCGCGGGAAATCAAGGTTGAGCTGGGGTTGAGGCTGGCAACCTTGAGACAAGGTTGGGCTGCGCTAGAATCGCGCCACTTTGGGCGCGCCCTTCCCAGGGCGGTGTTTCAGCTTCCCCCTGGCGTCAACCTTGGGGTGGGGTTGAGACGCGGCTACCACAGCCCTCTCCAGAGCCTGAGTAGTTGTCGGTCCTAGACCCCGACGCGACCCACTCCTATGCAGGTGAGTGCAGTAAAGGATCCCATTCACCCAATGCTAGCGCGTCCCACCGGCAATACTGAGGACCCTGAGGACCCGGCAAGCTTCTCTCGGAGCGTTCCCTTTTTTGTTGTTCATCCGATCACGAAAGCTGTCACGAAATCTGGGAATAGAACCGGTTTTATTATCGAATAGGAAATACTACGATAACAAATAAAATCTCAATCTCGATTTTATGTAGAAAGGATCTATTAGTTAGATTCTAGAGCGCTCGAAAGGGCCGTTTGGAAGGGCAGAAGGCTTCCTGTAGCCTGCGAGGCCGCTTGATCGCTGATGCCTTGGTACATGGTCATGTCGTTGGTAAGGATCAACATAAGTGCACTGTGAAGCGAAAGCATACAAAGATACATTAGCGTAACCTCGAGACAATAATCGCTGAAAGGCGTACTTTGCCTCGTGAGCTTTCGGGTCTTGCTCCATTTGCGCTTCTTGTCGAATCTCGTCGAGCTTATCGTCCACATACTCCCAATAGTTATCCTTCGCGTAGGACACTTTTCCCGAGAGAGGGTTTAACGGAGGGTTGGGATAAGTCAGCGCTACGTGAAATTCGCGGTAGCATTGCCTCTGAACGGGTCGTCACGGTAAGCGTTGAATAGTTATGGCTTGAAATGTCAGACGCCTCACCAGAAATGCATAGCGCGCCCAGTGCGAGCGCTTGATCATCATATTCGCTCCCTTTCTACTACCAATGCCGTTGGCAAGGCTCGCGATATCTTCCCGTTGATCATGCGACTTCTTAATCTTACACAAGGTGCCGCGCATTAGTCATAAAACTAGAGAGCAGTACGGTGATACCGCTGACCTTTTGCTTCATTGCCCCACGGACTGTTGTTAGAACCTCCTTCAATGTGGACACAAAGTAAGACCACTCTGCGGCGTCGTTCCGTATTTCTTCGGGGAAATCCCACATTTGCGGGTTCTGAGGAATACGTTGCTGAAACAAAATATATCTGTGAACATTCAGTCCGGGCGTGGAGTCTGTCACTTACTAGGAGTCGTTCTGTGGTACCAATGATGTAAGACGTAGCCTGATCACTGGCCAGGGCGATTGTCAGTTTTAGGTCAAACGAGCTCTGTAACAGACCGTTGTAAATCAAATAACGCCAAGATCTGAAGAAGATATCAAGTCCACCATACCCGCCATGTCCCCGAATGGATCTTCTCTTTTATTTCCCGGATCTTCTGTTGTTCGTGCGACTTGAGTGTATGTGCGTGCTGTATCACAAGCATCGCAGGGAGGTCCAGCTGGCACAAAAGAAAGGTGAGACGAAATGGAACTATGGAATCAGCGACGCAGCGCACCTGTGAGTAGTCTTGGAGTGCCTTAACATTCCGCAATCCGAGATCTAATGCGGTCTCGCTGGCAAGCAAGTGGAGACGTTTTCGCTGTTGCTTTTGCGGACTGTTGGACTCTTCTCTACGTCTCCGGCGAGAGTTTTCATTGATTTGTGAGCTTGCCGTTTGAGGAGGGACTGCTGTTGCCGAATGCGTTGTAGGGATGCTGTGGTCAGGATTTGTGATTGCGGCGGGTGTTTGCAATGCGGAGGATGTTGAGAAGGGGGTAGAGTTGAAGGAAAGTTGGTTAAAGCGTTGAGGCTGAGAGGGTGAGCCGAGAGCTTGTTGTAGCGAGTTTGAATGTGCCCGAGAGGTCGAGTTAACCACAGGTGTGTCGGTCCCAGTGGCGTTGTGGGTAAAGCCGAGAGGACCTTGGGGAGGAGATGGTGATAGAAATAGTCGGTTACTTGGATTGGGGGCATGCTGATTGGAGGCCTCAGTGTGAGGGTGTTGGACTGAGGAAAGGCCATTAGATGGTAGCGGTGGAGGACTGTCCTCGCCTCGGTTGGTTCTGCCGCTTAACATATATCTTCCGACCGCAGAGTCCATGATGAACCGGATGGTTTGAGTGGAGGGAGAGCGTGGAGGGAGAGCGTGGATGAAAAAGAGGCGTGACGGTTGAAAAGAAAATGGTCAAAAATGTGAAAGGAAAGGTGACGAAAAGCCACCCGATCCCACAGTTGAAGGTTCGACCTGGAAGGAGTTGTGAACTTGGCTCCACATCGCAACAAGAGATTACAGTTAAAATGACATAGTCAATTACTATTCTGTCCGAAGCCGTTTTGCGGTTCCCAAAAGCGTTGAATTATCAGGACTAGGATTCCGTTCCCCAACAGGCCAATGCGAAGCGAGCTGACAAAGGCGGTCTTGAGACGGATGAGCACCAGAATTGCGCGATGCTGGGCGGGCTCCTTGGCCAAGTGAACCTCCTGTAGAGAGGTACGGATTAACGCCTTGGATGAGGAACGGTTGGGAGTTCTGCAACTGCGGGTGCCCCATTGGATACCACGGAGAGGGCTGATAAGTTGAATAAACACCCTGGACTCCCGGATGAACGAGGGATGGGGTGGGGTTGGGCCTGGGTGCGGCCGTCCATGGAGCCGGGTATGGCAAAGAAGGTTGGCTGGAGTGCATTGCGGGCATAGCGGCAAAGCCCGGAGCCACTGAGAAGCGATAATCCGTGTTTGGGGTATGTCGAAGAGATAGAGAAGCCGGAGGCAGCGGAGGAGGCATAGAGATTGTATGGGGCCGAGGCTGGCTCGCAGAGGCGATAACCGGCAATGGGGTGGTAGGAAGTCGAGGAGTAAGCTGAATATTGGATCCAATAAGTGACGGACTGGGGGGAACCGTGACAGGAGCGGGTGTAGGACCTCGACTGGGGATGCTCCGTCCTTGAGCAATCCAACTCAGTACTTCAGCACTTTCCCCTTTCTTAATTGCCAGCTTTAGCTTCCCCTCAATAGTTTGTTGTTGCTTTCTAGTCCGCATGGATTTTGCAGCTTGTAGGCGAAGGGTCTCAGAGTTTGGAGTAGCGTAGGAAGAGCCGAAAAGGGCAACGGGGACAAGTTCTCTGATGAGAACATGGTTGTGAAGCGCGCGTGTGTTGAGGATAAATCGAGCCGAGTCGTTGTGCTTGACAAAGGGCTTGGTGATTGCCGTCTTGACCCGCTCCTGGTACACGAATTCCACTTTCCGTTCTGTGCAGTTGGTGGCAGAGCAGTTGTGTGCCACGTTGGCAACACACATGAGGTCCTTTTTTGGATACGGTGAGACAAGACAAAACCGGAACTGCAGATATCATACCTGTCGTGCCAAAAGAACCTGTTTTTCGGATCGTTTGATAAGAGGTAAATCCATCGATGGGTGTCGCGCCTCTTCAAAATCAAAAATGCGAACGCAAACCTGGAGAACGCCTGCGGTGCTCCAGTCAGCTTGCGCCAGGATTTCCTCGACCTCGCCTATCCCAAGGTTTCTCTCGGAGGCTTCCTACAGAGATCGTTTAGTATCTGATATGGCGCTAGATAGTAGGATATCTTACGATGTTGCTTGGGCCAGACTGCTCATTTGCTGCTCGCGGTAGCCGAACAATGACCTTGCTGCCTATTTTGGCAAGATCACCGTTTGCCGTAACAACAGAGTGACATAGGTGCATTAATGTGGTGGGAAGAGCAATATCTCGTGTCAACAAAAGCTTGTAGGCCTGCGTGCTTGCCCATGAAACCATGGCTGGACGCTGCCGTACGGGTTTTTCGCCGTTGGGTCGGTGGATATCTTCCTTGGGTCGGAGCGTGACAGTCCCTTGATAGACAGCAGATATGAGCACCCCGAGAAACTAGATGATATAAAAGTGCTCACCGCAGGATTTCTCCTCTGATCGAGGCACACCGAGTAACCGTTGGTGCTCTGGGTGGTCTCGAAAGTGCTCCAGAACAGCCGAACCTGCTTGTATCCACTTCTCCAAATTTGGATCGAACCAGTACCCTCCAGATACAACGTGTTTCACCATCTCTTGTTCCGCAAAAGCCTTGCATATATCACGGCTTGGAGCTTGGCGATTACTCAAAGTTGATGCTCGCCGAAACACTCCGTTGAACGACTCGTACCGTTCTGTTGAGAAAACGATGGCGGGTCCAAATCTGCGGATAAAGTCAGGAAGGTGAACAAGGAAATGAAACTTAGGTTTTGAGATAATAATGCTTGGAGAGCACTTTGCCGTTAAGTCAAAAAGTTTCTCGATGTTTTTGGAAAGGCGGGACTGAAAGACAAGAGTGAGAAGGAACAATGCAGAATGAAGTAAGAGGATTCAGAATCATACCAAATATGGTTCCATATCGTCAATCTCTGTGTACCATAGCAACACTACAAGGTCGCCGAGAACACCCCATGCGTCGAGCAAATCTCTCTCGACCAGACCGTCCACTAGGAACACCATCACCTGTACAAGAGTCTTGAGATGCTTCCCCACCAAACTCGACGGATAGTTACAGATATAGTTGAGGGCAGGGCTAGGAATATTGAGACCCTCAAGGCTCAAAGATTGAAATCGGATCTTGAATTCATCGAACTTCTTTTTCTGGTTCATGACGAAAACGGACTGGCCCCAGAAGTACTTTACAACACCGAGGAGAACCGTGTGCAGAATTTCCGTTGGGGTGTCACGGTGTATATCGACTCCTGGAACATAGTTGGATCGTCTAGTTTTCATAGCTCCCGGTACCGGAGGTTGAGCACATACCCTTCATATCCAAAAGTGGATTCACAATGTAATCCTTGAGTTTTGTATCCAGCTCTGACTGAAGAACCGCTTCCGCTTCATCATTAGGTAATGCCACCTTTCCTTCTTCACGCTTCCGAAGAGCTTTGCCAATCTCCGCAACTTCTTCCAGGATCGGAAATGCAGTCCAGTCTTTTGTTCCGTGTTCGCGTATATGGGCTTCCAGTTTTGTAGCCGCTCCCGACTGTACGGATATCCGGATTTGCTCTCGGCAACGCTCGATAGTCTGTGCTGGGCTGCGGTAGTTTCCAGGCTGGGATGAAGTCAGCGGTCCGCAGTCGACAAAAGGCGCTCAAAATACCTTGAATAGACTGAGATATCCCGCATCCGATCGTTTATACTCTTGTGACCCTCCCGTGTCACATGTTCGGCACCAATAATTACAGCATAGGCCAGCTTGACTGCACTCTTCAGCCTGCATGGGACCGTCTCCTGGCCAGAATAGCCCCCAAGGACGAAGTAAAACTTCCTCTTTCTCTTTACAATCCCAGGCAACGACTCCTTCGCGGAAGGCCGTACTGTGGTGGATAATGGATTAGTGGTCATCCTCTATAGACCAAAGCTGAGACTTACTCAATTGAATTGCGAGCACCTTGCATGAGTTCCATAGGCCGCACATGGGGCGACGTTGTGATGAAATGTGTACAGTATTCTTGATCAAGGATCTCCCTCGTGAGCGCCGCATTTGATAGGTAGATGTTGTAATGCTTGTTCCATTGTTTTGTAACGTTTCCAGATACGTCATCCATGAAAAGAATCAATGGAATGGCATACACCATTCGGCCCCTCGCTTTTGCACGGAAAGGGTGAGGCATCTTTGAAGCAAACGACAGGGAACCCTCTTCAACAACCCGTTAGCTTGTCCCTTGGATTGACGGAATAATGGAATGTCACTCACCGGCAAATTGGACAAGAAGACAGCTTTCCAGGAGTGATGGATATGGTTTGCTAAATCGAGCCGTTGGGATCACCGTGGCTTGCGGTTCCACATGAAGGCCGTCCTGAACGAGGTCACGGTACGAGGATTTATGTTATCCCCAAAGACTGGACAGATGCGCAAGATTACCTCATGTAGAGAGACATTATGCCCCCGCGCCCATAGAGCCTTCGGTTCATTACTCCTACTATCTTTTGGGGCCACGATAAAATAGCGAGTCGGGATAAAGTAGCTGCCATCCGAGAGCTGAGAAAGCTCATCAACCCAATAGATCTCACCGTTGACCCGAACTGTGGGTGTTAAAATATCATCTGGTGCGTCTAACAGCCACTTTGTACCATGCCAGACTTCGGAGGCTCGACCGTGCGCGAACTCGGGATAGAATTGCATTGCTTGCCGAATGTAAGGATTTGACAGATCCTGAAGCAGTCATCAGCCACTTTGTTTTCCAAGCAGTGGAAGGACTTACACGAGAAATAGCAGCACCAATGTCGTTCATGTAGAAGACCCGTCCTGAAGACGCAGTCACCTTTTCGGTGATTCTGCCCAGAATCGTATGGAGATGGTCTCGCGCACCCTCATAAGCGCTGATACTGGGTACGTTCTTCGCTCCCATCTCGCGACCCCAACTGAGAATCGCCTCTTTTTGAGCATCAGAAAAGCGAAGTCGAGGCGACGAAAATAGCAAATGGGTTAGATACAGCTAAATTAACCGATATTAGTTGCATTCCCTTTCGATTAAGAAATAACCTTACCTCTGATGTAGACCAAGGCGCCGTCCCCCCGGAATTTGAACCGAAGCCACTTGCTGCCGAACCTGTAGCAGTATCAAGTAGACCTGCTGATCAAATGAATTTTGGATTAATGGCACGATATCACCTCCCGGTTACAGTGGCTCACCTTCAATGCCGTCTCTGCTAGACGATTCATCATTGCCCAGCCCGACTTCATCCTCCTGTTGAGCCACCACCGTACTAAATGCCCTCCTCCCGATTGATCTGAGAATCTCCTCATAGTAGTCAACTGGTGGATTTTCTTCAGTGTCCCAGAGGCCTCCAAGCTCGCCTCCAAGCTCGACGTCAAGCCCATCTCCGCGACTAAGATCCGAGAGGATTTCCTTGAACAACTCGGTTGTTCGGTCACGTGCTGCCTCACTGTCTGCATGCGCGACCCCAAGCGAAGGAGGAGGCTCCACGGATTGGTATGGCGGATCTAAAGTCTCGTCCAGGCACCGGGCGAGGGGACGTAAGGTTTGCGGACAGGCCGAGTGGGACGGGGGATGCTGGTAAGGCTGGGGTTGTTGCGCGATGCTGTACGTTTTGTTCCTGGCAGTATAGTCCTCTAAGAAAGCTCTCGCCGCATTGATATGAGCCTTGCTGGTACTGTGTCGCGTGCTGTGATACTCGTCCTGATTTTTCCTTTGGACGCATGCGCGACACTTTGCTTGTTTGCGCTCAAGATCGATCTCAAATACTAATAAACGGCAGATTTAGTCGGTCCTCTCTCTTGAAATGTAATAAAGTTTAAACGCTCACCGCGTGGGTCAAGGTCTTGAAGTTTCATCGGAAGAGGGGTCAGCTTGAACGTTGTTGCCAAAATTTCGAGCTCCGCTTGGATTCTACTTCGCCGCCCGCGGTCACTCATCTCAGTCCTTTACACCCAAAGCCCACTCAATAATATAACTGCACTGTTTTGCACAACTCTTACTCATGTCTAACTATATTCGCGAATTCGGCTCTAGTGGGATTACACGAGCGGTGCTCCGATCGCTCGGCCCCGCGACTCTCCTCTCTCCCCTCCTCTTGGATCATCCTTCTTCGTTGGACGAATTTTATCGCGTAGATAATGAATCCCTTGTAACCCCTCCTTAGTGAACAAATACACGAACGCCCTATCTTCCTGATAAATATTTGAACCCTTCCGCTGCCCCTACCCCAGGTTCCCGCCCGGCGCCCCATTCAGCCTTGGTCTCCTCTTGGTGGGGTGTCAGCGCTGGGTTCGGCGGAGGCGTGATTTGTCCTGGCACCACAGCCCTTGGTCAACCTTGTCTCAATGTTTTGGCCGGGACCTTGCGGAAACCTCCGAGCGGGCGTGGATCGGGGTTGAACGGAGGTCGTGGCGCGGCTTGCCCAATCTGCCGAGAACTGGGCAATTTTTCACCTGGGCGTGTAAAGGCGGGATCACGTGCGCAGGGTCCTGTGCTCTGAGACGGAAATCCGAGTCAAACTCCGTTAGGCTGCTGGGCA
>WSTX01000404.1:0-10018 GCA_019633405.1 Tulasnella sp. 408 | reverse complement strand
TGCAGGTGGTTGACTTGCTCCTTGAGGGTCTCGTTCTCGATTTGAGTGGCAGCGTTGGCGTGACGGGCCAAAGTCGCCGGAGAAGGTGGACGCTCGATATATCTCTGGAGCTTCGTCTCAAGGTCCTGGATCTTGTCCTCCATGACGTAACGGTTATCTTCGTACTGCGCGACGCGTTCCTCGTAAAGGGCAATCGTTTCCTAAAGCAGGATCGTAAGCATCTTCGAGATGAGCGAAACTATTCCCACTTACCTGACCAGCAGTTCGGAGTTCATCGACTTGCACCAGCAAATCTTTGCGCTCCTCATCAAAGTCGGCCGCAGCTCTCTTGATCCGGGATTCGAGTAATCCAATCTCAGCATCCTTCGCCTTGATCGCCGCTGCTGCCTCATCTTCCCTGCCTGCCTTCGCCTCCAGAGCCTCCTTCAACGTCTTGATGAGTGAATCCTTCTCCTCCACAGTTGCCGTGAGGTCCTTGAGCTTGACATCCGCTTCCCGAGCGGAGTCCTGCAGACCGTTGACTTGGGTTGTGAGTGCCGTATTGGATTGCGTGAGCGAGTCGATCTTCGCCTGCTTGTCTTCGACGATCCTCTGGGCCGAGGCGGTCTCATTACGAGCGGTGCTCAGTTGAGAGAGTGCCGTGTCGCGCTCTTCTTTGACGGCCTGCACCTGCTTGAGAGCGTCACTGAGCTCGTTCTGCAGAGCAGTATTGTCCGTTTGTTCGACGGTTGGTTGACTTGCGACAGCACTCTGAAGCAAGGCATTCTCCTTCTCGAGAGACTCGACCTGAGACTTCAATCTCTCCATCTGAAGCTGAAGGAGTTGCACGCTCGTTGCGGAACCGGTGCTGGGGAAGGACGACGACGTCGCCATCGTTGGAGAGCTGACAGCAGCGGGGCTTGACGGGCTCTTCTTTCCATCCATGAGCCGGGAAATCTGGTCTTGGATGGCGCGGTTCTTCGCTTCAAATGTCTTCATATCGAAACCGTTCCTTGAATCAGACCTCTGGGTCTCTCCGTCGACGTAGGTGTCGGTGCTGGTCTGGCTCAGAGTGGGGGTCAGGAGTTTTTCCCTTGTCTGGCGCACGGGAGAGCTTGGAGGAGGCATTAATGGCCGCCGGGTTGGGGATACGGGATCATGTGGTGGAGGCATGGCTGCAAGAGTTCCAGGAGGGGCGAAAGCGGGTAATTTCTTACCAGGAGTGCCAGTCCCGACAGAGATTCGAGCACGTGCAGGAGTTGGAAGTCCATTAATTTTAGGTGCGCGAGGGGTTGTTGTGATGAGATTGGGTCGTGTTGGACTCTCTGATAGTCCCTTGGAACTAGAGAGCTGCTTGGCGGTCATGCCCACATACTTGCTGGCCCTTGAGCCGGGGGTTGGCATTGCCGGCACAGGCGTTTTTACGGAGGAGATTGATTTGCGAGCCACTGGTGTGACGGGAGCCGCCCTGCCGCGGCTGGAAGAAGGCGTCACACGACCGGATGGGGTTATACGTCCAGATGCGACCGAAACCGAAGCTCTTGACGACGCGACTGAAGGTGCCCGAGGAGGGAACGCCACAGTGGATAAAGATAGTTTGGAAGGCATCACGAAGACACCGCACTGGGGCGCGCAAGTGAAATAGTGAACACTGAAAAGAAGGATCAGAGACCTAGTGGCTTGTGAAATGAATGGTGGCCAACGTACCCAGCGACACTACCGTCATTCTTTCCTTTACCCGCAAACCCAGGGAGAAGCTCCACACCAGCCCATGTACCCGCTTTTCCAGCGATCTCTCCAAGGAAGCGAAGCGTGCCCTCCATTCCCAAGTTCTCCATCCGGACTGGGTCTCCCACCTCCCATTGACCCCTTTGCATCCGCTCCCTGTCCGCAGCACTGTGGCCCAGTCGGCTCATAGACCGCGCCTCACTTTGGCGTGACTCTGGACGATCGTAAGAGACGTAAGATGAGGCGGTGGAAGCCGTCGAACTGCGAGGAGCAAATCTGGTAGTGGGCAAAGTTGGCGTTTTGGACCTCACTCCATTCACGTAACCGTTAGGCTCCGTTGAAGTAGATGCCCTTGATGTTGATCGGCCCAGTGAAGGCCTTGATGATACTGATTTTCTTGCAACGATCGTCGATCCTCCGCCGAATCCAAAGACGGAGTCGGAGAGGGCTGGTGAAGCAAGCCCCGAACTCCCGGTTCGATAGGCTGATGGGTCGTTTGAGCGAATAGCGTCGGAAAGGGCCCTCATCTCGTCAGCAGTGGTGGATGTACTGCTGAACAGGTTGTTGGTATCCAGCCCCAAGTGTCCGCTTGCGGAGGATCGAGGTCGTAGTCCAGGCGTTGGAATACCCGAATTCGAGATTTGCCGACCAGGAGTAGGAAGGGCTGAGGGCCTCGTACGACCTGGGGTCGTGGCCGTAGACATCTTGAAGAGTTTCTCTAGTGTTTCGTTTGGTGTTTGGGGAGAAGTAGCGGTGTAGTGGGTATGTTGTAGTTGGTGCGTCTAGCAGAGGAGTTGAATGTTGGGTGTGGTTGAAAGCCGGTTTGCGGCAGTCAAACGCGCGTCCACGACCGCCGGGTTTTGCTAGGCTTGTTCTTCGGGTCTTTCTGTTGATAAACCAGTGTCAGAGGGAGGGATACGCTTGAAAACCAACAACGAAAACGCGCTTTTGAACCAAGGTTGTGTCAGTCAAAACGTAAATGGCTGCTGCTCAGGGTTCCTCCGATTGACCAGCGGCGACCGATGAGCGCGGCGTATCGCGACGACAAGGACGCGAGGTTTTTGCAGAGTCGATAGATGACGCGTTTCCAAGATGGCGATGGCGGGGGGCGAAGATGGTTGTAAGGAGGAGAAGACGAGTCTGTACCGAACGACGAGCGAGAAGGACGAACCGCGGTGGAACCGGACTCTCCGGTCTGATCCCGCCAGACGCTGCGTCCTTTTTTTTCGCGCTTCCCCAAGGGTGGCTAGACCTTAGATAATTATTGCAACCCTTAATCATGGCTCAACCCAGATTCCGCCACACCACGCAGCAACCAAACGTGGATGATCTGCAGGCGCATATGCACATAGAGCGGTCCTCAAAGAAAAGAAAACATGCAATACATGGGATGATGGCAAGGAGAGACGGACAAATATGCGATGGATATACGACAAAAAATAACCGGGTTGCAATACAAGACACAGGGTCGACATTTTTTACTTCTTCTTCGACACACCGACAGTCTTGCCACGACGACCTAGAGAGCAGGACCATCAGCACAAATTGCCAAACACGTGAAAAGGAAGGTAGCGAAAGGGGCTCACCGGTCGTCTTGGTGTGCTGACCACGGACCCTCAGTCCCCAGAAGTGTCGCAGACCACGGTGAGCCTTGATCTTCTTTAACCGCTCCAAGTCATCACGGAGCTTAGAGTCAAGATTGTTGGCCAGAATGTGCTGATGCTTGCCATCACCAATATCCTTCTGTCGGTTGAGCAACCACTGTGGAATCTTGTATTGCAAGGGGTTCTGCATGATGGTGACGATCCGCTCAAGCTCGTCGGAGTTGAGCTCTCCAGCACTAGTAAAGCCCAGTCCTACATCAGAGACAGATACTTTTCATATGATTCTATTGGCGCACCGCTTCTTGAGATCAACGTCTGCCTTCTTGCAGACGATGTTGGAATAGCGGGGACCAACACCACGAATCTCGGTCAACGCATATCTGGTAGTAGAGCCCATCCAGTCAGTTCTCCTGTCCTGACAGCAGGTTTCATCAAGAATATCCTCACTGAATCTTGCGCTTTCCGTCAACGTTGGTGTTGAGCAGACGAAGAATGTGCTACATAACAATCCCGCATCAGACCGAGCATTTTCATCGCGCCCCAGAAATACTGCATACTTGGAACTGTTGATGTGCTTCTGGGACGACTAAGGACATGGCGGCAGCGTTGACGAGGGGTTTCCGGTTTCGGGCAGTCTAACCTTCGATTTTCGTTGATTATACCGTGCGAATGTGGCTCGACCGTATGATGACAAACAGCACCCCATCTTCGAGAGAACCATCTACGATCATTATGTCGAAACATATCGTAAAGTCGTAAACAAGAGCTTTCTAAGGGTCTATGAATCATGTTTGTCCTAACTCTATCGCCGTCTCTTCTTCGTCCAGCTCCTCTGGTCTTTCCAAGAACAGGCCCTCGAAGTGTTCAACCGTTTGGCCAATTACGCCGAAAGCATCTTGGACTGTCTTGCCGAGGAAATCCAACTCACGGATGACGCTCTCTGTTCGGATGGAAGTTGAGGCATCAGACACCAGAAAGGCTCCAACAGGACTGCGACTCACTCATCATAAGTGCGTACGCGAAATACAGCAAATGATGAGACTGGGTGATCTCCCGCCGTTTGACGACATCAAGTTGACGAATCGCGTAAACAAGACGTTGCCTCGCCTTCTCTGCGGGAGGTAGGTATGGAGGAAGGGCCCGCTTCAACCGGAAACTTGAAGCCAGGACGGAGAAGTACAAGATCACACTGCCAACCTGTGAAGACGTTAGTGCACGTACGATTGGCGAACAGGCTGAGGGATACCATTTCCCGTCGTTCCTTGTTTACAGGAATGATAAAGTCTCGTCGTACGGTCTGCCAAAATCGATTAGTCCCAGGTTTGGTATACTTGGTTCGAGCAGACTTACAGAATACCTGTAATTTGAGAAGGATCAGCACACCCAATCACCTCCAGGATAAGAATTTCATCACTTACCATTCCTCTTTCGTCGTTACTTTGTAATAGTAGACGTAATATCAGTTCCGAAGGTTAGTGGGGTGATCCAGCGCGGGCACTCACCGCAACGCATAGTATGGAGTTTGTCTAATATTACCTGGAGGCTCGTTAAAATTGTACGATAGAGGTGGATAGGGAATGGGCCTTTGAGTCGAGGCTCATGTTGCGTCTGGCTGAGCAGATTTTGAAGCTTGATAATGCTGAGCTGCAAGTGAAGCTCCCTACGGCAGCAGATGTGTTAGCAGCAGTCGGGCAGCGGTAAGCCACCTCGCGCACATTGACATGAACCTGTGAACCGAGGCAGTGAGGTGATCTACAGCTATGCGGTGCCCATCTTCGTTAATTTCTGCGATGGCTACAAGCTCTTGAGGCGGAACTGAGTACGTCTCAACGAGTTTCGTGTAAAGCCAGCCAAGGTTTAAGCAAAAACTGTCCAGGAATTCAGTCTTTCTAAACGGTATATCAAACTCTCATGGAACGTACTCGCTCAGGGAGCTCATCAATTCTCTTCTCGCTTCGATTGGCCACCAGTATCGGCTAACAATATTCGCCCAAACTACGCCGACGGTGACAGCCACAGCACGTCGAATTGCAACCATCAGCGGATCCACATCATCCGCTCGGACATTATAGCTAATTAGGAAAAACCATCAGCTTCAAGACTTGGAGACCGCACCGAAACCCACCAAAAAAGTGCGGTGAGGTTATAAGCCAGCAAAACGAATCGAGCGCTTGTGGCGTATTGGGGTTTAGCAATGATGTAATAGAAGCAAGGCATAGAGAAGAAGGCTCCGAAAACCGAGAGGACGTAGGGATTATACGAGAAAAGAGTGTATATCCCAGCAGCGGTCATTGCACCCAATCTAAAACCACACGTCATTGGCAGCTCAAGCAATGGGACCCAAACCCTCACTTACATCGTCCCTCCAATCCGATGGACGCTTAGGAAGTTGGTCTACACCGATGTATAGATGTGTGAGTACTTGCGCGTCGTGAGGGAACCAGTTTTCCCGCTGCGAGCCGCTCTCACCTGACCAATTGTCGGCGACAAGACCACAAAACAAGAAATGAGAGCCCATTCACCGCGGTACCTGAGAAAGTATGGCCGCGTGGATTCAATGATCGCTGGCAATGCTAGGATAGCCTGATGCAAGAAGGGTTAGCGATGAATCTCGAACTGCAACACGCAGTATGCTTACGATGGCAAAGCCAGATTTGATGGCATACTTCAAGTCTGTTTCCCGAAGCCTAGCGCCAAGTTTCCAAAGTGAATGCTTGATCCTGCCCTTGAGCGACAGGACAGCGGGCGCAGGGGTCTGTATAGTATTCGGTGCGTGTGGACGAATCTTGGGAAAGGCAGACTGCTTGTGCTTGTGCTTGCCCGGCAGTAAGGTGGCTTAGCACGGTCACCGTCAACAAAACACGTCAATTTCAGCGAACGAACGCCTAAATTCCAACTTACAGAGCTGTCGAGCGATAGACTTCCGAGGCGCGGCCTTTGAAACAGTGGGCTCTGAGGTCGGGAACCTTTCGGGATCGTTCAGGAAGTCGTTGCCCGTGCGCTTCGCGCCGCTAAGCAGCCTAGTCAGCAGGGGCGGCTTGCGACGTAGGTAGTCATATTCGGATTGTTTAATAGCTCCGATGACCTCAGTGAGGTGCGATAACTCCCTTGCAAACTCTTGCAAGGTAAATATGAAACTATGAGGTTAGAGCACCAGGTTAGCCAGGCGTTCGATCAACTTGTTATCCAAGTGTGCTCACAAGTAAACTAGAAATACACCTTCATTTTCATGGAGTGACATTGCTTGTCCGTTGCCACCCTCAGCCACTTTCTCCGACTCGTCCGCCTTCCTGAAGAACCGTAGAACGGCCTGATTCGAAGTTCTCTCGAACGTAAAAAGAGCACGCTCAATTTTCTTTGCAACTTCTTGGAATTCTTGAGAGTAGGAGCCTTCTGGCTGTCTTCGAGAGGAACGGAACGCATCGCGCATGGACT
This sequence comes from Tulasnella sp. 408, assembly GCA_019633405.1. Taxonomy (NCBI): domain Eukaryota; kingdom Fungi; phylum Basidiomycota; class Agaricomycetes; order Cantharellales; family Tulasnellaceae; genus Tulasnella; species Tulasnella sp. 408. Next base: position 3,272 of record WSTX01000404.1, on the reverse strand, counting down.
TAAGGCTTGATGTGCAGACTCTCTACGATGTTTGATCAGCCTGGACCTTAAAACCACGTGGGAGTGTCTTACGGATAATGCTTCTAACGGAGGGCCAACATCTTCGAGAAGCTCTTCGAACAACGCGAATGACGGTCGAGGATCTTGTTCTGCAGTCATCGGAGACTTGCCATTCCCGACCCCGTTGCTATGTAGGCTCTTTCCATTTGACGAAGGGCTGTCCTCCAATCCGGATATTTCGTTCTGCAATCGGGTTCCGTCTCGCAAACCGTTAAGGTGTTGCGCGATGCGAGTCATCCCTTCCACCGCGGCATCATAAAGCTCATGCTCGCTCCCTTGCAAATCTCTTGCAGCTGCTCGCACGCGGTAATCGGTCCATTCCGACTTGGCGTCTGATAAATTCCGTTTCAGAGACGTAAACGAAGCCTGATGCTCTTCCACTGCCCGCAGGATTTTGTCGTAGTTCGGCTTCTGAGATTCGTCCAGCAAGAAGGCTCGGGTTGTCATTTCAAGGACAGTGGCGAAGCTATCCAAAACCTTTGCCATGTTTTGTCTGGAGTATATGGGTTAACCAAAGGAATCTCATCACCCTATATTTGGACTTACTCAAGCTTTGTTGCGGCAGACTCGCGCCAGAGGACGAAACAGACTAGATTGGTGATCACGCTCCCCAGGAGAACAATGAAAAGGACGTGAGCAAGGAGGCTGGCCCCACCCTCCCGTACAACCCTAAACGCCATCATTAGATATGGACGTGGATTCCTCGAAGTAAAACTTACACCAGGAACAAAATGATGGATGTCATGCTGCAAGCTAAACGGAGCGCATGGCGGTCAATGGTTAACAACCCCCACCAGAAAAAATTCAACCCACCAGTATTGAAAGATGGACGCTCCATCCATACTTTGGCCCACGCAACGCCTGTCATTGCAAGGCCAATACAAAGGAAGACCGAGGTGCCAGCAATGATCTCCAACCCTGGCTTTTCCTCGAAAAACCAGAAAAGCCCGAACGCGGCAAGACAGACTGCTGAAGAAAACAGAGCCGCCACCAAACAATAAATATCAGCTTCAAGCATGGAGCCGATGGTTTTTGCGGGGTTGAAATAGACACTACATAGTGATCAAAACGTCAGTCGGAGAGACGGGCAAAATAGCAAGGACACTCGCATGACAGTGGCCACCATATGTCCGGACGGTGATGGGCCTTCACTCGAGTTAAGAGGTACCAAGTCAGACACAAGGTCGGCCAAAGCAGGAACATAGGTGAATAGCGAGCCGATGAAGTAGGCAATGGCGCATTTAAGAATGTTTTTTTGAAGGGGTGTAAGAGTCGGAAGCCAGGCAGTAGCTCTCTCATAGAGCGATGGGGGGGCATAAATGCCGCTTCGGCGAGCTAGATCAAGGGGCGTAAGCCGTGTACTCTCATCACACAGCATCAACAGATCCTCACCTGCAGATGGGGCGGTGCTCACGAAAGACTCATCGTCGCTTTGATCCGAGTCGTACTCCAAATGGGCCGAAACGCGGGACTGTTCTAACGGTACTTGAGGGGGTTCTTCGTAAACTGTGTTGCGTGGCGTGGCTCGAGGTGTTGGATCGGTGTCCTCTGCAACGGAAGCTAACCCCGAAATTCTCGAGGGTTCCGATGGAATGGTTCGGGAGCTGGTCGAGCTGACAAGAGAAGGCCGACCAACTCTCCCGGGACTTGCTCTCAATTGAGAAGCGGAAGGGGTGTCACTTCCGCGAAACCCAGGAGTCCGGTCGTTTTCCAGGAGTTGGCCGAACACCGTCCATTCTTCCCTTCGGGGCTCTCCTGTGGACAGCCACGACGACCCTCCTTGGGGTGCACTGCTGAAGTAGTCGCGGATTGACCGACTTGGACTGACGCTCCGAGCGATGCCCCGCGAAAACGAGGCGGGAGACGAACTGAGGGCACCTTCAATTGGAATGTAGCTTGGAGCATGAGGATTCGACCGGCGACGTGGTTGGGGGATCGGCGTCCTCGGTACGTTCGTTGGACTGGATGAACTGTCCGGAGGACCGCTCATGCTGCCTTCCAAGGGGACCTTAGGGTGGTGGTGGCGCTTGGTTGAACAGGAGAGTCGCCGTTTGAAATCTGGGAACGCAGCACTCTGGCCGATCACACGTGCGTCGGCCCTGGTCGTAGCTCCGTACGAATCTCCGTCCAACGATAACCCCGCCCGAATCTCCGTCGCACCTTGGCTGCATTGCGCCATTCTCCCTCACCATGACCCAACAGGAAACGATAATTTAACTATTTAAGCTCTCTCGCGAAAGAGCAACAGAGCTCACCAAGATGGCCACCAACATCACTTTCCACCCAGGTAAGAATAGTGTCTTCCTCATTACGTGTCTCTGGTATTGAGAGGATCCGTTAAAGGATCCGTCAGCGCTTCTGAGAGAGCAACACTTCTTGGTCAAAAGGGCATTACGATATGGCTGACAGGCCTGTCCGCTAGTGGCAAGGTCAGTCATGATCACACGAGCTACTCGCTCGACGCCCCACTCACCTGTTTTTTTTTTCTTCCCAGTCAACGATAGCGACAGCATTGGAGCAACACCTGCTTCACCTCAAGCACTTTGCGTATCGTTTAGACGGAGACAACATTCGCTTCGGTCTCAACAAAGACCTGGGTTTCAGTGAGAAAGATCGTAATGAGAATATTCGTCGTATCGCTGAGGTAGAGTAGCTCTTTGCCAAGCAAGCCCCCTGATGATTGACTCCCAAACCTTACAGGTTTCCAAGCTCTTCGCTGACGCCAGTGCCATTGCCATCACGTCTTTCATATCCCCCTATGCAGCCGACAGAGATTTCGCGCGGAGCATCCATGAGGCCGCGTCCATACCGTTTGTCGAGGTCTTTGTCGACGCCCCTCTCTCTGTTGTAGAACAGAGAGACCCGAAGGGCCTCTACAAGAAAGCGCGAGCAGGCGAAATCAAAGGTTAGCGTTCGCCTGCAACTACCCCGGTGGTCAATCTGACCCGCTCCGCTTGTCCAGAATTCACTGGCATCTCAGCGCCTTATGAAGCGCCCGCCTCCCCAGAAATTCACATCCCGACTGCAGAACTGGACGTGAAGCAGAGCGTTGAGCTCATCGCGAAGTATCTTCAGGACAAAGGGTTCATTTAAACAATATTGAGGGTCGCGGTCGTACAGTGTATTAATCTGAATAGACACTATGATAACGTTGCAAAGCACCTGTCTCTGCATCAAACAGTAGAAAGTCCCTCCTGCATCACGCCTTCCTC
>WSTX01000403.1:0-10031 GCA_019633405.1 Tulasnella sp. 408 | reverse complement strand
CCGCCTCACCGCATATGCACGCCACTATCGGTCTGCGCCATTGAAGCATAGCCGAACATATTGGTTTCCACGACGGGTCCGGTTACATCTCCAATACCTATACAAGGAAAGTGGTGAGCTCGTCACCATAGCTGCGGAACCCTGAAGGACACCCACCAACTCCGAGGAGGTAGACTCCCTCCCGATGCGTAGGGGTAAAAAAGTTAGTTTGGTTTGTGTTTCTTGATGGAGATATAGTTCCGAGAAGAGCTAGAGTCCCGATCATTGCCTTGGTTAAGAACTGCGAAGGAGTGGCATGGCGGATGGTCCTCCAGAGTGCTGAGAGTGAATCAGTGAGGACTTCTTGACCTGCTAAAGGCGCCATATAAAGTCTAGTAATACAACAAAAAAGTGAAATAAGCCCGTGGTCAGCGTTGAGATGACCAGCTGGGCGATAGGGGAGAAGAGAAGGAAAGGGGAGAAAGTTGTGTGTAGTCGTGGCCTGTGGAATGGGGCTTTCTCCGATCTAAAGCCGTTTAAGACCGATGGAGCTATGGTCAGTGATGGGCTAAGCGTTGTCGTTGACGACCTTCTACAGTTATCCTCGCACATGATATAGTCACAATCCCTCGGTGAACATGTATGAATTAAATATAGGAGGTTTTGGACATTCTTCGAGCCGAACCTCTGGGTATTCCTACACTACGCGAGCAAAGGACACCGAATCAGGACAAGTCCGCGGCTATGCGAAGTATATGCTGACAGGTCAACATAAGCCATCCGCGAAGGATGGGGAGGGAAAAATTGGGTTCTAGGACCACTGCCGTCTGCCAATAGGGGCTGCCTCTGGACTCACAACGGGGGCCTCTATCTTCAGCACCCCAAGGATGGGCGAGCTGAGAGATAGCTGGAATTCGACTGAGAGGTCGGTTTGGTTTGCGGGGCCTCTAGCGTTGGAAGCGGAGATTAGAGGCGAGACCAAGTGTCGGAGTGGATGAGGATTGCCAAATGCCAGCCGAGGTCAGAAACGCGGGGGCAATGGCTGTGGCCAGTATTTTACTTAGCTTTATTAAGAACAGTCTACGGGGCTCGTGGAACTTCGTGCTGGGGACGGGGTGGGTAGCCAACCTACGAATGAGCGGCGTCAGAAAAAAACAGTAGTCGCGACTGGCCAAGTGAAAATCGACTAACCCGATCCATCGGTCACAAAACAAAGGTGACGACCGAGCGGCTAAGACGGTGAGGGGAGTGGTCAGTTCGAGACTACCGAACACTAGTGGATGTCATGCCAACCTTGACGTAAGCACCTCCCCGCCGGTGATATGTTAAAGGTACTAGTTAACGCGTAACTAGTCCCTCTTCGAGCACTGAGCTGAGCTAGTCCTGTCCGTCCCCGCCTTCAAGTCGACGCTAGAGGATGGTCACCGCTCAGGAGTGCCCGGCATGTCTTGCATCAGACCAGCACAAGAGAGATCTAGTTCGTATAATGACGTGTAATAGGGAGAATAAGTAAATCGACTTCGGGTAATAAAAATGAAGTCGCAGCTTGCCATGAGGATTTGTCCGATAACATACAACGTCTGGTACCGCGGCCGGTAAGGAGCGAAGGGGCAACAAGCGTTTGGGGATGGCAGCGGTGGTAGTGGTAAAAACTGACAAGGACCAGAGACGATCGATATATACCCCGAATGACGTTATCAGGCGATAGAGATCGTCTGTTTGTCCGATGGATCGAGCGATTCTGATTCCGAGCTCGTGGATACCAAACTTGACCAGCGCCCAGTTTACAGCTAGAAGCATCCAACTAAACAAGCAGTCAGCACCGAGTTACACCGATTCTATTTGAAGAATCGTGGGCGAGAGAGCCTTGGGATAAGCTGAACGAGTTGTAGGTCTATCCATCGTCGTCGGTGGCTTTCGTTCGCTGACTAAGCTGGTTCTCCACGGTTCACCTTCCTTGTCCGCCATCATTAACATCATCAGAACTAGTACCTAGCTCCGAGGATTTCAACCAGTTCAGCACCATCGCATAAACTTAGTGATGTCAGGTGACTGGTTAACTCGATGGAATGGATCCAAGGGTGGGCGTATACTCGTTTATATGAGCTCAAGCAGTGGGTGGAACTGACAAACTCCCCTTCATAGGCAAGTCAAGGGCCCGCAGGAATAACAAGACACCTCGCAAAAATAAAACGGTGGCCCAAAATCCAAGATTTCCTCCTTCTTCGGATCATCCGTTGAAGCAAAGTGGCAACTGCTCCGCAATTCAGCTTCGCCACCTCGACCCCTCACAGTTTATTGGATTGCCATATTCTATCATCAGAGAAGTAAGAAAATAAACGCCCAGAAGCTAAGGTATGCAATTTTGAAGCCCTTTGCACCAGATCTGCCGTTGGCTTCACCCAAAGGACCTCCTGTCGCTGGCGCGCGCATCGCTCCAAACTCGACGCTTCTTCATGTCAAGGAGATCAAAACCCTGTTGGGATGTATCACGCTCAAATATAGGTATGCCGGAATGGTCTGGGGTTGCTGCGCCGCGCGTTGTGTCGTTCTTTTTCGATACCCTCTGTCAGGTTAGGAATTCAACCAGACAGTCTTTCGCGTGATGGCTAAACCCTCTCGATGCCCAAGGAACAAGGATGCTCGAACGTGTCTTCGATGAGATGCTTTATGATCTGTCGCAGCCTCTGTGGCCCCTGCGCCTCGGTCAAGTGAGAGATTCATCTTGTTTCCGCACCTCGGGGTGACTGACTGATTGCCGTTGCTCCGCCAGACTATTTACTAAGGTGGAAATCGGAGTTAGATGGCCAGCTCTTCCTTACCCCTTTGTCAAGAAACTTCCATGGACCCATCAACGTAAGCAGCAAGCATGTCGCGTGGGCAGATTGGCTGGTTTACGAGATTGCCGGCCATCTAGGAATCTCGCCTCGCAAGAAAAGCCTTGAAAATGGCAAATTCTGCTACATTGCAGATATTTTAGGTCTCCAGCGGCTGTGTGAGAATTCGAGTGACGTAGAAGGCGCCAACTTTCATGTTTTATTCGCCAAACTCAAATCTCGACAGCTAGAAATGTATAGGGTCAGTCGCGTTCAGGATATCATTAGCATCCTCATGCTGATGGTGTTTACGTTGTAATTCTCTATAGGCTTCTTTTGCGCTGTGGCAATGGAACGACGCGCAGGAGACCAACAAGTACAAGAATTCCAGAATGACTTTCGACTAGTAAGACTATCTATACCACCGAGCTCTAAAAGCTGGCTAACGAGCTACATTTTGTAGTGTCGCAAGGGGGGTGAAGCGCCGTTGGGGCTACGATATCAACCGATATATTGAAGTCCCTCAGTTCCGAAGGCTATTGGGATCCTTAGAGCTACTTGAACCTCCGTACTCTGAAAAAAGTAAGCCACTCCTGCATATCCCGCCGTGTTGAGCTTACAAATTATCTCACGGAATAGCGTGGACGATGATTGAAGTTCGGATGAAGCAGGTAATTCGGGAAAGAGAGACGGCCAACACCGGGTTACCTGAAAAGGCTCTTCCTATCGCCAGCAACCAACTTTGACGCCCACTAAATCAGCCAGTACCCGGAGAACTTCCGGTTGTCCCATTGACCACCTGAGCTCTCTCATCCTGATTAGTGATGTATGGACAGTAGATGGCAATTCAGTCGAATGATACATCAGACGTTCATCGTTTCTTCGTCAAACTGAGGCTGAGCATGAGACCGTTGAATGCACCGCAGCCGAGCAGATCAATGTTTCGCGAACGACCTAGAGTGACCTTTCTCTCTCTCCAGCTTGCTGCATGGGGTCTATCGAGTGATCGGACTTTGTCGGAAGTGCTTGAGTGTTTCAATTATATCATGCTATCCCTACGTTCCCTCCGCCCTTGGGTCTGAGGGTCTGATACCACAAGCCCGAGTTGTCAGGAAGTAAGCTAAAGGTATGCCGAGTACTTAGAGAGCGTGCCACACGTCCGGTGATCGTAGCCTCGCACATAATATATAACGACAAGCAGATATAATTAAGGATAGAGGGCTCTAGACATTCTCCAAGCCGAATCCCGCGTCGCTATGACACGCGAGCACTGGACACCGAGCCACGCCAAGTCCGCGGGGATGCGATGCATACGCTGACAGGTCGGCATAAGGCCAAAGTCATCCACGAAGGATGGGGAGGGAAAAATTGGGCTCTAGGACCACTGCCGTCTGCCAATAGGGGCTGCCTCTGGACTCACAACGGGGGCCTCTATCTCCAGCATCCTAAGGATGGGTGAGCCGCGAGATAGCTGGAATTCGACTGAGAGATCGGTTTGGTTCGCGGGGTCTCTTGCGTTGGAAGCGGCGGTTAGAGTCGAAACCAAGCGGAGTGGATGAGGATTGCCAAATGCCAGCCCAGGTCAGAAACGAGGGAGCAATGCCTGGGGCCTTGATATTACTTAGCTTTATTGAGAACAGTCTACGAGGCTCGTGGAACTTCGTGCTGGGGACGGGGTGGGTAGCCAACCTACGGAAGAGCGGCGTCAGGAAAAACAGTTGTCGCGACTGGCCACGTGAAAATCGACTTACCCGATCCATCTCTTACAGAACGAAAGTGATGACCGAGCGGCTAGGACGGAGAAGTAAGTGTCAGTTTAAGGCTACCGTACACTAGTGAACGTCATGCCAACCTTGCGGTAAGCACCTCCCCGCCGGTGACATGTTAGCGGTACTAGTAAACGCATAACTAGTCCCTCTTCGAGCACCGAACTGAGCTAGTCCTGTCCGTCCTCGCTTCATAGTTAGCGGCGAGAGGATGGTCACCGCTCAGGAGCGCCCGGCATGTCTTGCATCAGACCAGCACAAGAGAGATCTAGTTCGTACGATGACGTGTCATAGGAAGAATAAGTTAATCAACTTCGGGTGATAAAGGTGAAGTCGCAGCTTGCCATGAGGATTAGTCCAATAACATATAACCTCTGGTACCGCGGCCGGTAAGGAGCGAAGGGGCAACAAGCGTTGGGGGATGGTGGCGGTGGTAGTGGCGGTAAAAACTGTAAGGACCAGAAGACCATCGATATATACTCCAGATGACGTAATTAGGGGGTAGAGATCGCCTGTTTGTCCAAAGGATCAAGCGATTCTGATTCCGCGCTCGTGGATACCAAACTCGACCAACGCCCTGTTTACAACCGGAGATATCTGGCGCAAAAAACATTCAACAACGAATTATACCAATTCTATATTGAAGAGTCGTGGTCGAGAGAGCCTTGGGACAAGCTGGACGAATGTTAGGTCTATGGTCGCGGGCTGTGCCCTGTTGGTCGCTGACTAAGCTGGTTCTCCACGGTTCACCTGCCCTGTCCGTCGTGATTGAACTAGTACCCAGCGACAAGGATTTAGCAAGTTCAGCACCGCCAAATAAACGCAGTGATGCCAATTGACTGGTTTACTCGATGGAACGGATCCAGAAGTGGGCATATTCTCATTTGTGCGGGCAGTGTGCGGATTTGATAACCGTACCCTCAGAGGAAATTCAAATGCCCGCGGAAATAACAAAGTATCTTGCAGAAACAAAATTATCGCCCCAAATCCAGGAATATATCCTTATTCAGATCAACTACCGAAGCAAAATGGCAACCGCTCCACAGTCGAGCTTCACCATCTTGACCCCTCTGAGTTCGTTGGATTACCACCATATTCCATCATCGCCAAAGTCAGAGAAGTAAGATACGGAGTCATGAAGCTCCTTACCCCTGATTTGTCGTTGGCTTTATCCAAAGGACCTCCTATCGCTGGCACGCGCATCGCGCCGAACTCGATGCTTCTTCATGTCGAGGAGATCAAAGCCGTGTTGTGATGTAGCACGCTCAGATATAGGTATGCCGGAATGCTCTGGGTTTGCGGCGCCGCGCGTTGTGGCGTTCGTTTTTGATATCTTCTGCCAGATTAGGACTCAGGAATTCAACCGGACAATCTTTCGCGTGATGGTTAAACCTTTCTCTCGATGTCCAAGGAGAAAGGATGTTCGAATCTGTCTTCAATGACATGCTTTTCGATCCGTCGTAGCCTCTGTGGCCACTGCGCCTCGGTCAAGTGAGAGGTTCATCTTGCTCCCGCACCTCGGGGTGACTGACCGATTGCCGTTGCTCCTCCAGACTACTTTCTAAGGTGTAAATTGCAATTAGATGGCCGGATCTTTCTTATCCCTTGACAAGAAGCTCTCATGGTCCCATCAACGTAATCAGCAAGCATTTCGGGAGGGCAAATTTGCTGCTTTACGAGGCTGCCGTCCATCTAGGAATCTCGCCTCGCAACAAGAGCCTTGAGAATGGCAAATTCTGCTACATTGCAGATATTTTAGGTCTCGAGCTGCTTTTCGAGCGTTCGAGCGACGTAGAAGGCGTCAACTTCCTTGCTTTATTCGCCAAACTCAAATCTCGACAGCCAGAAATGTACAGGGTCAGTGGCATTCGATAGGTCATGACCAACCTCACGCTGATCTTGTCTATATTTTAATGCTCCATAGGCTTGTTTTCAGTTGTGGCGGTGAAACGACGCGCAGGAGGTCAACAAGTACAATAATTCCAGAATAACTTTCGACTAGTAAGACGATCTATACCACCGAGCTCTAAAAGATGGCTAACGGGCTACATTCCGTAGTGTCTCAGAGGGGATGAAGCGTCGCTGGGGTACGATATCAACCGATATATTGAAGTTCCTCTGCTCCGAAGCCTCTTGAGATCATTGGAGCTGCTCAAACGTCCCTACCCAGGAGAAGTAAGCGACGATCATGCATATCCCGCTGTATTGAGCTTACGAATTACCCCCTGGGAATCTCCAGCAGCCCAAGGATGGGAGAACCGCGAGATGGCTGGAATTCAATTGAGAGATCGGTTTGGTTTGCGGGGTCTCTTGCGTTGGAAACGGTAATCAGAGTCGAAACCAAGTGTCGGAGAGGATGAGGATTGCCAGATGCCAGCCGAAGTCAGAACCAAGGGAGCGATGCCTTGGGCCTTGATATTACTTAGCTTTCCCGAGAAAAGTCTACGCGGCTCGTGGAACTTCGTGCTGGGGACGGGGTGGGTAGCCAACCTATGAACGAGCGGCGTCAGACGCAACACGGGTCGCGACCGGCCATGGAAAAATCTACTTTCTTGGTCCATTGCCCGCAGAAGGCGAGGGATGACCGAGCGGCTACGACGGTGAGGAGAGTTGTCAATTCAAGGCTACTGAACACGAGTGAGCGTCACACCAACCTTGCCGTAAGGACCTCCTCACCGGTGACATGTTAGAGGTACTGGTCGTTAACGTGTAACAGGTCCCTATTCGAGCAGTTATAAGCCAGTCCTGTCCGTCTTCGCCCCCACTTGGCGTTAGAGGACGGTCACCGCCCAGAAGTGCCAAGCATGTCACAGATCTAGTTCGTATTGCAGCCTATACGATTGGAGTAGCCTGTCTCTCTTCCCAGCCCTCTGCTTGGGGTTTATTGAGTGATCGGAGCTTGTCGGAAGTACTTTGGTGTTTTGCAGTTGAACATGGAATCAATTAGATGATGTAATCCATAACTGCCTCCGACCGCCGTCGTCAGGAACATATGCCGAATCTTTGGGGCACGTAATCAATTGTGAAGAAAAGTTTGGGGCTTTTAAAAGACTCCCGCGGCAGGAGAAGTAATGGAGTCGGACGCTGTTCGCTGTGAGCTCCCTCCCTCCCTCACCTCTGTCGATTCAACACGGCGTCGCTCTTTCGCTCTTTCGCTCTTTCGCTCTTTATCACTACATTACAGCACGTCGACGAGCTATATATAAAAATTAGACACTCTTTATAACAATATCATACAAAGTAGCAATGGAAGGCAATAGACAGGGCAAGCGGTTTCGTCGTTACGGCTTTTGAACATACGACTCACCAGGACCGACTAAACAGCTGAATACACGAGATCAGACGCCCTCATTCCAGGTCCCCACAGCCTTAGACCGCGGATCCGGCCTTCGGAAACTTCTCAGGATCGTCAATACTCTAAAGTTCAGCTCGACGCTCCGGGGACTGCAAATAAAAGACCAAGGTAAAATGACTATCGTTCTCTCTGATTTCATTCGAGGTCTATTCACTGTAGCTTCCCTAGATCGCAAGATTTCAGTACAGGACCGCGTGATACACCATCAGGTCCAGTGGCAAAGAAGACCCGTGTCGCGGTATCCTATGAACCCCGTCACCACGGAGCACCACAAGGTCTGTCAACCCCACACGCCCAGTCCACATCACAGCGGAACGTTACACAAAATACATCCAATGGAGCACCGGCGACCGACAATCCCACCACCTCGAGCCCACCCGGAGACGATTGCATTCTTATCGGAATCCTCGCCTCGCTTGATCCTGAATTCCCTATCCCTCCAATATACCTAAGCATTGCAAAGAGCGACAGTTCAAAAACACTCGTAGTTGGAAGTGCGGCCGATTGCGATATTCAGATATTGGATCAAAACATTGGCAAGTCTTATATTTTACCGCCATCTAACCCCCAAATTAAATCTGCATTAAACCCTTAGAGCAACATCACTGTCACATCATCTTGGAAAACAAGAGCGGAGTAGGGCTTGATCTTGGTATCGCAGCGTTCGTAACGAGGACCCCAGGAACGCAGGGGGTGGATCGCAAAACGACGGTGAGTTCCCTGCCAGTACCCTTATTCGCGTCTTTGAATCTCTTATATATTATATATGATACGTTACTTCTTCATCTTCAGATAATAGGTTCAGGAAAAACGTGGCATCTCGCGAAGGTGGCCCGACAACTGGAATATGACTTCGTTGTTCGCTTTGGGCCGAGTGTCACCTTTTGTTTTCAGAGGCCGAAGGTGTGCAATAAAACTGGGAGCAATTAATCATCTGTTTGACGGTCTGTATGGCAGTTCGATTTCGTCTACCGTACCGATGGCCTGCTCTATGGCAGCCTTAAAAAGTCCGACAATAAAAAGTTCAACAGCACCGTACACCGCGCGACCCGGCTCGCAGATGGAGCTCGCCTGGCCATCAAAGTAGTCAAATCCGAACGAAAATCTATGCTTGTACGGGAGCTACAGATGTTAAAGACGTTGCGTCACCCGAAGATCGTTAGTTTGGTCGAGATCAGAGATGACTACCGCAAAAAGACTGGTCTGTATCGACCTCACACCTTTGTCCGAGTTCAACACTGACTCCAAGTACTATCTGAACAAAGCCATTGTTCTGGAAGCGGGGATTGAACCTATCGGACGATTCGCTTCCAATCTCCGGGCAAAAGATATTCAGCAGTCCACGAAGTTTACCCCACAGCTCGCCTGTGTATGGAACGCTGATATCGTCGATGCGATAAGCGTAAGCGCTCTTTCTTGAATCTTGAAATTGATACACTGACTCTCTTATTCGTGTTCAGTATATCCATTCACTAGGCATTTGTCATCGCGACATGAAGCCTAATAACATCGTCATATTCCAGACTGCAGCTGGCTGGGTAGCAAAACTTCTTGACTTTGGAATTGCGAGAAGGAGCGATGTAGCGGTTATACCTGGGGCGAGTTGATCTGCTTCTCCCTTCCACGTCGACTGCTAACCAAGCCTTCCCGCAACTTCCACAGTGGGAGGACGGGACTCCTAAATGGATGGCCCCACTGGCTTTCATGCAGCATCCCGACGATAGATATGTAGACTGTTACGGCGTGGGCCGGGTCCTAGTCCATACGTAAGTACCAGATCATCCGCCATGGAGGCACCACCACCTGATTTAACAGCCTTCTATTGTAGCCTCGGATTTCAATATCAAGCTGAAAGCAGAAATGCTAAGATCATCTGCACCTGTGATCCGCCGTGTCAAGATACCTGTGCTAAGAAGGTTGAATTTTGGGATCATTTGGCAGCGCAGTCGTTGGGTGACGATTGTGAGGGCGGTCGAAACTTCGATAAATGACTTGCTTGCTGAACTTGCTCCTTCTAGGCTTGGACTTTCTGAAAGGACTCATTGTTTCAAAGCCCGAGGCGTGCATGGGGGCTGCTGCGATGGAATCCCATCGCTACGTTGTTCGCGGAAAGCG
>WSTX01000401.1:0-10066 GCA_019633405.1 Tulasnella sp. 408 | reverse complement strand
GGGCGCAAATCGATTTGGGGGAGTTTACACCGACTCGAACCGTGCGGCGGTCTGTGTTGGGATTCTCGTTATCTCCGTCCCGTTATGTCCGCGTCGGAATAGTTTTACCGAATACTACTACCGGCGCGTACCGTCGGAGAGCCCTTCCTGCCCCTCCGGGCACCACTTGCAAACACGCGAACACGTGTTTACCGAGTGCCCGCGGACAGACGGGAACGGTGGATCCTACGGCGCGCTTCACCCGCCCTCCTGATGTCCGAACTCCTCGGCACACTGAAGGGCATCGAGGCGGTTGCGGAATTCATCAGGGCAACGGGAGCCCTCACCAAATCGGGACGGGAGGCGTGGCGTAGGGCGCTCGAGGAAGACGCTAACGCGATGCCAGCCCTGGCTATCACGGTCAGCGTCCTCCCGTAAAACCTCTCCTCCATCTCCCCTATCATCTCCGTTACCACTTTTTTCTAACAATAGACTTATATATAAACTACTCGATCTCTGTTACTTGCTTTCTCTCTCCTGACTGTGGACCTGGACTTGTACTTAGGCTAATAGCCGTGACTCTTGCTTCCCTCTCTGAATGTTTCCATCCATCTGATTTGCTTTCCGTCTTCTCCTGGTAACTACTAGTTGTGAGCGGGTATCTGGGGTCCTGTCCCCTCGCGCACCTTGATGCCCTTAGGCAGTCTGCTCGCGCGTTATAAATTTAGATTATCATCATCATGCATCAATGCCCAAGAGTCTTCCGCGCGTTTAACACGGAGAACCCCATTCAGGCAGTCTCTTATTTTCAAGGCTTAGTATCTCGATGAGGAACATAAAACACAGTCCCGCGTTGTGAGCGGTCAGAAGAATGGTAAATGCAAGGGGTCAAAAGGGGTGTCGATGAAACGGAAACATGAGGGTAAGAGGGAGGCAAATGATAAGATAGGTACCTGTTAGCATGAGTGAGCCGGGTCCGGACTCGAGTAATCAGTCTGCGGTGTATATCAGTCGCGAGCGCTTGGAAACCGAAGCTAAAATATCCATCCCCAAACGTGCCCTTTCCGGCCGCATCATCTGACCTATTCTATATCTACTGCGAAAACCCTCTCGGAAGAGGGCTTACTTCATGACATGGAGTGTGATCTCTGAATTAGGGAAACGTGTATTCGATAATGCACCTCGTCCGTGGATACACGCCTATACTGTTATGCCATTGAGGTTATGGGTCCTGATTATAGAACCTTTCGAGAAGACTTTAGTGAAAATAATCGTGCATCCGCTGTGGGCACGGCATCTCAGGGGCGAAACATGGAATATAAATGCTTAGTCTTACGCTAGTCTTCCTACCGGCGTTGTACTTGAAGGGAAGGGACAACGACTTCCGAATTCGTAAAGTACACTTGTTGAGAAGTACTAGTACATAGAGAGTGTGCTCTACATTATTATCGCTTGTAGTGGTGCTACCGCACATCGCCGTTGTGTTCTAATCCTCCTATATTGTAGATAGACATATCATTCGCTTCTGAATGAGACGCCTATTACAAGTAACTTGGAGCGCGATATGGGCCGTTTGTTCTTAGTATCACTGTCGCTGGCGTCCCAGTAGTGCTGAACCTTTACCGAAACGACGGCAACACCACGCGCACTGACCTGTCAACCCGGCTGTGCTGAAGGGTATTGATTGATTCGGCTTTTCCGACCTATCACCTCGACAATGTAGCTCGACCACGGGGACAGACCGGTAGCCTTTGGCAGGCTTGGTGAATTGTATAGTTTCCGGCTACAACGTAGCCTTGGATGTGAGCGCTAACGGTAGCATATTCCATTTCTTATACCTCGTTAGGCGCACTTCCCCTTTCGCCCTCGGTTCGACCTCCACATCTCTAGTATCCGAGTCGGTGTTGTCACTACCCGCAGTGTTAACCGGTTCCAGCCTTCAGTGAAACCTCGGCTAGAAATCAACCCGATTTTTGAAGAGTTCTGGCTACAACTGCTCTAGATACGATCTTCATCAATCACCTTTACCTATCTCCACAGCACGCGGCGCTTTGCATCAATTGATCCTGATAACCATTGGCGCTCCGTTCTATGTAAGCTGCAAGGCGGGGTCTCGTAAAGTGGTGACAAGCCTAGGACTCCACGATCATACGACCATCCCGAGCGTTATGGTAAGCCTTCGGAAATGGTGCCAGAAGTCATTAGTGCTGAGCTGTTTTTGTTTTCCAGTACTCTGGTTGCCTCCTATCAGCAATGCGAGACGGGCCATGGCTGTTCGACTGCAAACCATGAAACCCTCACCTTATCTGCGAGTACAAACCAATAACTTCTGGTTAGCTGGAATAAAAGCAAACGTGGCTTTGGGGCTTAGGCTCGATCAGAAATCCGAAAGGGAATAGTGTCAGCACATTCCAGGCTCGAATCCTTCTATTCGCAGAACGTTCTGGACTTCCAGCGAGCCTCATTTTCTGGCCTGAGATTCGAACGGACTCGAACCTTAGCAGTCCTGTATTACCGCCAAGGAATAGAAAAAGGCCTTTGGTGTTCTTCCCAGATCTAACGATCTGATTGACTTCCACGATAGGAGATCCATGAAATATTTGCAAACTCGGACCGCACTGCTAATTCCATCTTTCCCGGTTTCCAAAGTGGAGATTTCATCCGATCCCCGACCGCGACGTTAAATGTAGATAGATCCTTTCAGCAAGGAAGCACTAAGCCTAGTATAAAAACATTTCTGGGACAGCTCTAGTCCCGCCCACTATGTCATCACGACGGCATGTCTGATAAGATATCCTAGCCAGGATCACCGGAGACGCTGTCATAAGGACTTGGGCGCAGACGGAGAGGAGATGTCACAGCGTCCCAAAACGCGGGGAGAGTGGGGCTGTCCCAAAGCGTTTTTCATAGCATAGACTTTAGAGGCACATTCAAGCCTTTAGATGATGAACCTATACCGCTATTGATGGAAGCTTTGAGGCATCTACGCCCGTGGTGCCTTGAACCCCCAGCGCCAATATGCCCATTTTAGGTGCTTTTGTCATTATGTTCCGACACTCTGCAGAAATTTGACGCGAGAACAACATCCTTGTATTGGCGCGATACGATACCTTTTCACCCAGTGATGTCTTGCTAGGGTTACACCCAAATCAAAGACCGCTAGAGCTTCCAAAGATCCTCCCTCAAGAGAGTATTGCCTATCTATTCCTGCTATACGCGCTACGAAAACGAGTCGAATGGACACAGCTTTCAGTCTGGGCCTTGTGCGGGTGCAACTATCCATGGTGTAAGTCATAGGTAAAACGAGGCTAATAAGGTTTCTTTTTCCAACAGGTTACACAATAGCCCAGTGCTCTGAGCACGTTGCCTCGTGCTCCAAGTTGACAGATGCTGTGCGGATGTATCCGTGTAGAGACATCGAGAGAGTCTGGGAACTATTTCCCATCGAAATCAACATGCTTCGACTGAGGAAATACGCGCCGTTCTGTTGGCTGTTACTCGTCTATTTGAGATGGTATGTCAGACTGAGTACTTTGCTAATCCTTTTTAAGCCTGATCATTCTGCATCGGCATTTAAACCCTCCGTCGACATAAGATCCGGACCACAGACCGCGATTCCCTCCCTCGATACCCTGCTCGCTTCCATTCCCTATTCACCACCAGCGGCAATGAGCTCGCACATAAGTAACGGCTTAGTGGCACCGCCTGGTGACAACACAATCCCCCAGAGTGTTGATTGGTTGAAACTCGCCCTCTGCCGTCGAGTCGCCAAGCAAGAGCAACGGGAATACGCAGACGAGAGAACTCAAACCAGATGTCGGAAGAATTTTGAGCTGTTCTCCAAGTGAGTGGGGGTTTATTTTTGCATTGATTAAACCGTCACATACCTTCTCCTATGTAGAGCGGTGAAAAAACTCAGTTCCACGTTTGAAGCGTTCATGAGGGCTGTCCGTCCCATAGGCTCTTCAAGTAGGCTTATTCACGCATCAGCCGACCTGCAACGCCATTTGAACAATGTCTTCGACTTATTCAAGTTAAACGCTGCCGAAATATGGATGGATCTCTCTGGAGGATTAGAAAGTGACGAGCTACCTAGCGATCTTCAGGGCTCGCTGGGCGATGAAGCAACGTCGGCTATCCAGAGCCTACCGTGTGAAATGTACGACTTCTCAGAGACTTTGAGGGTGTTCTTGGAAAGTCTTCGCGACATCCCAGAGTTTTTGGACCAGCGCCTTACTGATGCTCTCCGCGAATTCCGAGGCTGGATACGTTTTCGGGCCGGACGCATCCTAAACCATCAAGGTTGGCCTAAACTACAGCTGCTCTATGGCCCTACATGCCCACTTAGCGCTATTTTAGAGTCTCCCCATATAGAAGCTCGAACAATTCGCCAGTACATTGGCCAAGTTATGAAGGAAATGACCTATCACATCTCTTTAATCTCCGAAGCATTATCTGCTTTCAACAAAGATGGTCGGTTCTGGTTTGCTAGGCAAAGCTGTTGACCAATCATTCCTGAATGTTTGGCTATCGACAGGTTTCAACGTCATCCGAGGTTCCCAGGAACAGGCGCAATACAGGCTTCAAAACATGTCGACGGTGGTAAGTAAAGCCAGTGCAGTCGAAATGGCTCGTTCGTTAACTACACCCATTCGCACGAAGGCGACTTTTCTCTCGGCTGTGACAGCAACAGCAATGCAATACACCATGGACAAAGCCAAGTAAGCATTCAAATAATCCCTGTGGTCATACTTTGACCGAGGCACTGTCACAGGAGCGTCGTCATGGGATTGTGGATTTCATCGCTCATCCTGAGCATCGCCTCCGCTATCAACTCACAGTTGGTTATTCATTGTAAGATAAACTGCGTAGATCTGGCAGTTTAGACTATAATTTTCCCCTTTCATAGGGCGAGCGGCTATGTAGTGAGCTTCCTGATCGCGAGGCTTACCCGAAGCTTTCACTTATTCTCCAATCTGCGATTCCACAGCAGATCACCTCGGAACTCACTACCTGGTCAGTCTTGATATAAAATGCAAGAAGAATCACTGACCCTGCTCCCAGTCCTCGTGTGGGTCTGTCACGACCATGCACCTCTTCTTTCCTTGGTAGCGGCTGTTTTGGCATTCTCAGCGGGGCTGGTTATCTGGACAATTGCCGCAGATCTAGCCGTCGCTGTTAAGATCTGCGTGGGGACATTCATTGGTGCGGCGTTCATAGTTCTTCTCGCGGTCGTTGCTTGGGACCTTGGAGAGTGGTGGAAAGACAACAGAAAAAAGCAGCTCGAACAGGCTCCAGTTGAAACTGAGGACACAACGGAGATGCAGGCTCTCCGCACGAGGTGGCAAGAGTGGAAGGACCCCAAGGGAGGTGTAGCAAGGGAAGGACATCCGAAGGTACTTGTTCAGCGAAGACCGCTCAAGTAATTGTCTCACCAACGGCCATTTTAACAGTCAGCTGTTACGGGAGGAACGTTAAAACCTCGCGAGAGATTCCGAAGGGCGGTCCGCAAGCTTATACGCTATGGTTTACTCGGGGAATATATCAAGCGTCCACGAGGATCTAAGTCCATACACCACAGTTCCCGACTAAATGAGCTTTATTCTCTTCGACCGGTCCAGGTTCTACAAACAATACACCCTGTTGGACACGATTTATCTTTTTGCCCAGATGGAGGGCGTCTTGCAGTTAGCGAAATTAAAGGAAATGTGGCCATATGGAAAGTCGGGAGTCTCGACAATGAGCCGGAGAAAATCATAAAGTGCTCGATCGCACGCGCACGATTCGCCTGGTCTCCGAATAGCTCTCGTCTGCTGACCACTGCAAAGAATGAGCTCATGATATATGATACCACCTCGGTTAGTTTTTAATATACTATCTTGTGAGATTTAACAGCTGCTAATCGAACCTTTCTCCTCGAAGTGGTCAAGGGTGAGCCACCTGACATCCCATCAACCTACCGTTATCGCTTGGCTCCAGTGTTCTGGAAGCGTCATTGGTGTCATACAGGACACGCTCCACATATTTGTAAGCGGTAAACAAGAGGTTTAATAGCTGAGGCTAAGCAATTTTTGTGTTAGGATGCTACATCGAGCAAGGCCTCGACTCCAATACATCCTCTGGTGCCAGTCACCGTGCATGACGTGGCAAGCATACTAGATCCGTTCAAGAACTGTAAACTAGGGTCAGTGGCTTGATTGGAGGCGAGATATTCGATAGACATGAATCGCTCAACCCGTCCCAATTAGGTTCGTCTTGGTTTTGGGCACCATGAAGGATGAAACAGAGAACCCGAAAACAAGGCGCCCAAGCACCGCTTGGGCAGAGCGTTGGCTGATATGCAAGTCAAATTAATTTCTGTCGGTTCTATAGTTATTGATGCATGCCTTGACGATTTGCAGTGATGAAGTTGGATACCCAGGGAGAGATTGTCGCTCAGGCACCTATTTTGGCTGATGCACGTCATATTTCCGTGAGCCGCAATGGGAGGTTTGCACTAGTTTCCTATGGAGATGGAAAGTGGCCCGAGTTGTGGCAACTTAGGGATCTGAAAGGAAATATGCAACTACTCTTCCGCGGGACATTTGCTCCGCACGGCCCACAGCCACAAGACGGTAACGCAACAAGGAAAATTTTCGCAAGGGCCCGTTTCTTGTAAGCCCCTAGTTTAATGAATTGTGCTAAAGCAAGAGATCTTATGGGACCGGTTTCCTTCTTAAATAGCGGAAACTCGGATAAGTGGGTCATGGCAACGGACGGATGTAAGTGACCGATTTTCGATTCATATTAGTTATCCTGACATCAATCCTTAAAATAAAAAGCCTCAAACATATATATCTGGCATCGAGTGACCCGTTATCTCCTCCACACTTTGAAGGGGGCTGATATCGACGACAACAAGTTTAAGAACGACAGCAGCATCCACAGCATAACAAGTACGATACAAGGAGAGGGGAGAGCAGGCCTGATGGTGGTTTCGACCTATGAGAGAGGAGGAGGGATCATCTGGAGGTCTTACGAGGGGACTCAAGCAAACTCTCTTGAGGAGCGCGAGTCATCAAATGTGGCTAGAGGGAAGTCGGAATCTCTCTGATAAAGTTACAAAATTACTGGGTGGAAGCGACGTTGCGTTAAAGTTCGTCATTGTCAAGTAGTACTTTCACGGGCACTAGCGAGCCCGCCCTGTCCTGAACTGGGATGCACTCAATAGAACCAAATTCGGTTTGGCGAATTTGCCCGATCTTAGGCTCACGGATGTAAGCCCCTAGCTCCGGCGCGAGCTCCTCCGCTAGCAGGGGCTTAGGACATTGTAGGTGCTCTTATAGCAAACCAAAGGAAGAAAGCTTCTGGTTTGGGCTTTGTGCGGGGTGCATTGGTGCATGGTCCATGTGTAAGTCCTGAAAGGGACAGGATGCAAAAGGTCGCTCTATTCTCCAAGTAGAAGAAACTCTAGCATAGGGATATTTGTTTTGAACACAGTCTAAGGATAGGCTTCTCAAACTTCGTCTTTGCCTTCCCTCCCCCTTCAGCACTTGGGGGATTGACCTCTCTGCCGTTTCACCCCGCAGCACTACATTTAACACCCACCTTCATGTGCTATGATAAATGCTGAAGAAATATTGGAGGCGCTAAAGGAATTACATGATGTTAACCAACGACTGGTTCTCTTCTTCCTGCTGCTCGGTTTGACCTTCAAAGCTCTGGCATTGGTGTGATCGCTCTCCCCTGCGTTGAGCGGTTCTAGTGAGCACACTCTCTATCCGAGCCTGGGTGGAACACTAACTGATATATAATCTGAAAGGTTTCTTGCTACAGTCCTCCAACGTACGAGTCTTGATCCACCCCCTTTTCCTGCCAGCACGAGGAACTGAGCACGACACCCACTTCGCCTCACAGTCATTTACGCTTGATTCTCTACCCACTCGCAACTCATGAGCAAGCGTCCACTGACTAAGCGCCGTCTTGGACCTCAACCGACCACGATGAACCCATCACGGCCGCGACCGGGCCTTCCGGATCCACGGATGGCACTGCGGCGACGACGACTAGTACCGCCCCACGAGGGGCAGGCAGCCCAACCTCAACAGGCTGTACTAACTCGCCTTCTGCTACCGCTCCTTCCACGAGCCCTCCGGGGGACCCTGTACTCTATGCCAAGATGTACACGAGTTTTGGTCAGGCCTTGGCTGGAATGCATCCCGACGAGTTGAGGCGCCTTTTAGACGAGCAATATGCCGAGTCGATCAAGGAGTAATGGCGTCTGTTACACTTGTAGAAATATATTGAAATAAAATGCAATGAGTAACCTCAAGTCAGATTCCAGCAACGTTGCATATCACAGGCGACGGGATGCTGGCTCCATCTAGTTGCGCTGTGAGACCGGGACTGGTCGCGCACCCCCGTCCCGTCCACAGGTCTATAGTCGCCATTCAAGTATCGGCCTGGAGATTCAATCTTATATGCAATAAAGAAAATAAAGAACCTTAAGACATACGCAGACGTAATATCTGAATAATAGCATGGTACTCCTCTGTCGTTTGATGAGCACTCGGATCCCGAAATCACTCATCCCACAGCGCGGAGGTCCCGATATATAAAGTTGGGTTCATTGAAAAGGCTTGACAAACTATCCGACAATCCTGACCACGGCATATTCCGAATGATGCCCGCTAAGTACAGCCTATGGGAAGTCTACTATTCTTTCGTACGCCATTTGGAACGTGGGAAGCAACGCGGGATCTCCGTCATTGGCAGTCTGACCGCTTTGTGGCTTCGGCGATCTCGGGACCACGCCCCAAAGGGCAGACTGCAAGCAGGCAGCAGCCACTAATTATCTGCGGCTATATATTTATAACTTTTGTACAAGCAAACGCGGCCTTGAAGTGCTCTTAAGTGGCTTTTGTGGCTTTCGAGGGAGGATTCAGGGAAAGTAGTGGCTTAGGTCCGATCATATGTCCGAATATGGACTAGTTTTCGGTAATTGCCTTCCACGCTCGAATCCTTCTTTTCGGAGAACGCCCACCAGCGCCTTCCACCTAGCCTCAAGGCCCGGCATGTGAGATTAGAGCAACCTAGAACTTTAACCACAAGGTATTATTTCCATCAGCCTACGAATGGAAGAAAGTATGGGGCGTAAGGGATTTGATCTCTTATCTTGCCAGATCTGTCGCTGGACTTGCCTCGCCTCGTCTCGCATTTATGAAATGTTTGGGGCACCTAGCGCAGCGATTGTATCATGCTCAGCCTGTGGGATGGGATTTATCGCCTGGTGCTGGGTACCGACGGCACGAGTATCGCTTCAAATCGGGATAGATCCTTTTTAGAGAAGAACCATTAGAGCGTAGATTATACAGGGCCGTCGGCATTCAAGCCTCTATCTACTGAGATATGCACTACTATGTATGCGAGCCTTGAGGCATCCACGCCCGAACGTCTCATCAGCCCCACAACGCCAATATCCCCAAGTTTGGTCTTTCTAGCATTCTTTCCTGGTAGCCAACCACAGCTCGGCACGAGGATCAAGCTCCTTTGTTTAGGAAACGCGATAAATATTTACTCAGGGGCGTCCTGGTAACGCTGCACTCAATCACCTATGAGTTTCTGGGAGAGGCGACGAAATCTAATGAGTATAATACTTTTTAGGAGCATTACTCATCTGTCCCATTATAGATGCTCTCACACCACACAAAAGGAACAAAGCTTTCGGCTGGGGCTTTGTGCGTGGTGCTATGGTGCATGGCCTAGGCGTAAGTCCCGAATTAGACGGGATCCCTAAGGTCCCTCTAATCCCCAGGCGGGATCCGAAACTCCAGCAGAGGGATATATATGTTGAAGACGGTCTAAGGAGGGACTTTTCGAACCTCGCCTTCGCCCTTCGCTCCCCCTTCAGCACTCGGGCGGTTCACCTCTGCACCGTTTTCACCCCAGCATCACGTTTGACCCCATCTTCATGCGCTATGATGAACGCTGAAGAAATATCACAGGCACTAAAGGACTTACATGATGTCACTCAACGACTACCGGCACTTATGATTGCGGGAAAATTTCTCGCCGAAGTGCAATCCAACTGGGAAAAACAGCAACCCGC
>WSTX01000400.1:0-10081 GCA_019633405.1 Tulasnella sp. 408 | reverse complement strand
CATGCTGGAACATGGATACCGACTCTTCTTGCCTTTCTCGTCCCTTCTATCTCTCACTACTACTTGCCCTTTTCGGAGAACCCAATGCTCCCACGCCATGTTCGAAAAGTGTTGTTCACTCGTCTGGCCTCAATGCTAGGCAATAATTGGAACATGGTACACCAGACCACCCAAGAACCGAAAGAGTCGTAGCGAATTCAGCTTCGCACCGTAAGCTGAGCAGATCAAGCACGCCGTTTCGCCGTATTCGATGATCACGCATTGGATTGATGCTCCTGCCCGACTAACGTTCCCTCCTTGAACCTATTGTAATTAATCATATACCACAACATGCTGGGAGCGTTTCACCTTGTTTGATCATCATGCGACAACAAGTCGAGTATGCTGGAGCACCCTAAGCGGTACCTTCCACCACGAAAGAGGAAGCGCGGTCTCCGAGCCCATTTCGATCGGCATCGACACGGAGGTGGTTTCGCCCCAGCCCAAACCCTCCACCACAGGCCCTTTCATGGCATCACCGTCGGCAAGTCGTGGAGACCAGATGACTCGAATCCCAAACCGGTTCTTCTGCATTGCTGGAAACCGTGGCGCGGGTCCACCCGGACTTCGTCGATGCGCCAGTCAGCCAGTAGAGCGCCTCTCGTCTCCAGACTGCTCCCTTCCCACTTGCAGCTCTCTGTTCAACGGTTTCACCGTCATGGTTCAGTCTCGACGGGCCAACTCTCTCCCACCAGGATCCATCAACGGCGGCGCGCCAAAGACATGTGGGCTCAGCTGACACGATGACTGATACTCGTGGCAACTCTGACACGTACTAGCATCGGATTTTAGAAACCAGAGAGCAGGATATTACAGTAACGGATAGAGCTGGACGGTTTGCCTCGCCCGCCGAAGGGCTCCTTCATTCCGAAGGGCTTGCACGATCTGGAGACAACCTCGTGATTTGCAACGTTCCTCATAACCTTTACCGCAAGAACACACAGATCACTGAGCGTGATGAGGAAGGACTATACTAAAAATACATTTACAAAACTAAGAATAAGAAACTAAGGGAACAGACAGGACTACGACAGAGAAGGGCGAAATTGCCGGGATGATACAAGTGTTGCAAGGAGCTATGGTGGTAATGTGGAGCCTATGTGAATGTGCTATGCAAGGTGAAAGGAAGGGTGTACATGATGAAGTGGTGTGAGAGGAGGGAACAAGAATAATGTACGTAGTTGAGAAGGTTATGTGGAGGGGAACGAGCACGACGACGGAAGAGAGAGAGAAAGGAAGAGAAAGAGACTATACAAACCGAAGTCCACGCCAATACCTCCGTTTCTCATCGAGTGGCGCATCGGCAAACCTGTGCTGCACACCCGAACGAGCGTCACCGTATCCACCAAATATCCAGCAAGAGGCGAGAAGGGATTACACACCAAAAATCGTGATAAAGCAAGACAGCCATCGAGCGGCGCATCGGCAGAACCTGTGCTGCACACCCGACCAAGTGAAAGAGGAGAGCGAAAGGGAAAGAGAGAAGGAGACGATACATACCGAAGCCAATGCCGAAATCGCCCCTCGTCGAGCGGCGCAAAGGTCCAGCCTGTGCTGCACACCCGATCGACTGGCACCGTATCTATCGGTGCCGACTGACCGAAGATCCATGTAAAGACGAGAAAGAAACTAGACGAACCCAAACCAAAGATGAAGCCATAACCTTGTCGAGCGGCGCATCGGGACAGCCTGTGTTGCACGCTCGAACAAGTGGCACGGTGTCCAGCAGTCCGACAGACCGAGAAGGCGACAGACCAAGGAGGAAGGAAAGTAGAAAGAAAACCCAAGACGAGAAGATAAACTTGTCGAGCGGCGCATCGGCAAAGCCTGTGCTGCACATTCGAACAAGGGACCCCGCGTCTAGCAGTCCGACAGACCGAGAAGACGAGAGACCGAGAAGACGAGAGACCGAGAACCTTCTTTTTTTTTTTTTTTTTTTTTGGGTGGCAGAGGTTTGAAAAATCGAATCTAGGCAAACACAACTGAACGGACAACACGATCGGCAACCGTGACAGCGTCGACCCACATCAAACTCACCAGGACTTGGTTCAAAACGGGAGAGAATACAGCGACTCTACGCCTGCGTAGAAGATCGCTGTTCTTGCTCTTGAAAGATCGGCTCCAGCGCATGCAATAATTCCAATCTTCTGGCCTCCCGGTTGAGCTTTTCGGCTTCACCAACCCAGTCAAAATCGATGGTCGCCATGATGTATTCATAAAGGGTGGTTTGCGAAGAGAACCTGCGGTCCCCAGTCTTGCAGTCCATGCTGGAATTATTGGTCCGAGAGCCAGGGGATGCGCTGAAAGGTCCGCCAGGACTTCTATGCGACCAAAGGGAGCCCTGTGCCCAGAATGAGTCTGGTAGGGCCTGTCGAGGAGACCATGGAGCTCTCCCCGCTCGAAGAGACACCGCCGGCGTCGCTGGACTTGCTGAGGACTCGACAGAGGTGGTGTCCGAGGCTGGTTGTCGCGGTGACCATGTGGCCATCCCTGTACGAAGGGAACCCGTTGCGGTCGATGGAGTCGATGGGGACTCAAGAGGCGTGACGGCCGAGGCTGGCTGTCGCGGTGACCACGCCGCCCTTCTCGTCCGAAGCGACACTACTGGGGTCGTTGGAATCAATGAAGATTGCTGAGCCGCGGTGGCCCAGATTGGCCGTCGTGGTGACCAGGTCGCCCTCCCGGTTCGAAGAGAGATTGCCGTTCCTAGCGGTCTCGATGACTCGGTGGCCGACAAAGGGTTTCGTGGAGCCCACGGGGAGCTCTGCGTCCGCTGGGAGCTTGGTGTAGTTCCTGCTTCGAAGGGCCGTTGCTCAGTAATGGTGGTTGAGGGTTGGTTCGGGAAGAACGTACCAGTTGGAGGCTGAGTTTCTGGTCGGCGTTGGGCGACAGCGATGGTCGAGGGTTGAGCGCTCAACGTCGAGCCATCGGGTCGAGCTGGTTGGACCACCGGAGACTCCGTCGGCCGTGTACGCTCTTGCATTGTATTTTGGATCTTCTGATGGTGCCCGAGGTTAGCATCGTTCTGAGGGGCACTCACATGTTTAGATGGGCGCATCGAGCCTGCTCGGTTGACTGTGCTCGACGACCGTTGATGGGTTGCGGTGAGTAGGTGCTTGTCCTTGAGAGTTGGACTGAAGGGCGAAGACTGCAATTTCCTCTCGAGCTCGGTTTGCGGCGTTGACGGCGAGGGCGTTGTGGTCTGCTTGCGGACGCGGGTGAACAGCTTCAACATCGTGAGAGTGAACGAGGGCGAAGGGTTAGGACAGCGAGTGGGTGGTGGTGGAAGAGGGGAGAGAGAGACAACGCAAGTCGATGTTTGTCTCCGCGACAATACTCTCGCGTCCACGTAAGCCGACCAAAGTTGTGCAATCAGCTTGTCCTTATGTAGCCTCGGGCATTCCCGAGTACCCTCAACGTTAACGACGCCCGCAAGCGTGTACAATGCAGTTATCAACCAACAGCACGGGCCGCAGGGCATGGGTCAATTGGATCTGCCTTCACCCCGAAGTCCGTGTCCTCGCCAAGCACCCGCGAAGAGTCACGGATACCACATCCTTCGACCAAACCCCGACGCACCGACGAAATGTTCAGCGCCGAGGGGTCGGGGATCGCTCGCCCGATGCGATTTCACGATGAAGCACGATGAGGCTGACTTCTCTGATCAGATGTCCCAACTTTATCTCACAATTCTTCACGTCAAGACGACCACAGGTGTCCTCGCACAAGATGCGTCCCGAAAATTGGCCTCGGCAACGCTTTCTGCCTGAAATATTCTTCTTAGGACTCAGAGAATCGAGTCCAATGCAATCGCGAAGCTACGAGAAGTTATTAAGGGCGGAGCGCGCCTATTTCCGTCTCAGGGTCACCTCCGCGATAAGGGCGAATTTCTCGGTCCTTCACCTGATCAGAGTAACAATCGGTAATTTCGTAGTCAGGCTGCACAATGCTAATGTATTTGGTAAAGACACCATGGTTCGGTCGAAAAAAGCAGCGAGACCAGTGCGCAACCCTTTACACCGGTACAAGGAGCCCTTCGGTGTTAGGTTTAGGGAGACATTTTCTTAGCGATAGTGTGAGCCGGTGGGTCGACGTATCATCTCACCTGCCACACTCCTTGGTTATGTACTTAGGGATACTGTAAATAATACAAATCATGATGCTGACCAGAGTACACCCAAGACGGACAGACAACAACACTCCTGCGGACGCTTAGCCACGTGCAAGCGAAAGTCGTTTCGCAGTTTGCGCTGGGTATTATCGTCCCAGGACTTCTGAGCGTCGATGCCCACTTGGCACGATTTCTATATAATATCGCATTTAATGAACACTCCTCCCAGCTACAGGACCCGAAAGGATTTCGTCGCGGATGGCTTTTCCCCTCCCGCCAAATTTTCATCTGTCAGTCTGTTCGTATGAGGCTCCGAGGCTTCCTGATGCCGAAAGTGTGCCAATCGTCATCATAGAGGGCACGAATTTTTGGAGGGGGAGAGTAAATTAAAATGTTGCAAGATGAAATCATTTCAGGCCCTGTAGCCGAAAGAAGTATTTATGGAACCTGATATTGCATGGAACCCCCGCCAAGCGGACGGAGAGGCTTGCCTCGCCAAGAACGGTGTCATCTGCCAAGACTGCGAAGCATCGCTCACTTGGACGTAGCTTAATAATGACTGTAGGAGTGGTATTGACCACATTTGCCATCGGTCCACATTGGGGCGGACGGACGCTCCAGGGCCTGTCCCCGCAATCGTCGCTAGTTACACTATCTCCAAGTGTGTAGGATAGAAACGTGACGACAAAAGCGACCCACCGTCACCGATGTGTTGGCTCACAGCATTACGACGATACGTCCCGATATCAAGTACTGAGGGCTCCTTGGACCGATGGAGAAGCTTCCCCCCAGGCTCTCACCGCTTTCTCGACTTAACCAGGGCGTATTTACTTGAACACATTGCTATGACAAAGCATACCTACGTACAGAATAGTCGAGTGTTGCTCTGAGCAGGTGAAGGACTGAAAAAATTCGCCCTTATCGCGGAGGTGACCCTGAGACGGAAAATAAGCGCGCTCCGCTGATAATAACCTTCCCGGAGCTTCGGGATTGTATTGGACTCGATTGTCTGAGTCCCTGGCCAAAAGGATATGTCAGGCAGAACACGTTGCCGAGGTCGATCCTAAGAACGCATCACGTCCGAGGACACATGTGGTCGTCTTGGAGTGAAGGATTGTGAGATCAAGTCGCGGACTGTGAGCAGAGAAGTCAGCCTCATCGTGCTTCAAGATGAAATCGCATCGAGCGGACGTCTGGGCTCTAGACCTTTGGTCGATGCGTCGGGGGTTGGTTGAGGAGCGGGGTATCCGTGAAACTTCAGTGCTTGAATGGGGCATGGATCTCGGGGCGGAGCCAGGTCCAATTGACCCATTCAGAGGCCCGTGCTATCGTTTGATTACTACGTCGTACGCGAGCTCGCGGCGTCGCCGGGGGCTCTCGGGAATGCCCGGGGCTGCACAAGGACAGGTTGATTGCACGACTTTGGTCGCCTTACGTGGACGCGAGAGTATCATCGCGGAGACAAACATCGACCTGCGTTGTCTCTCTCCCTCTTCCACCACCACCCACTCGCTGTCCTAACCCTTCGCCCTCGTTCATTCTCACGATGTTGAAGCTGTTCACCCGCGTCGGCCAGCAGACCAGAACGCCCTCGCCGTCAACGCCGCAAAGCAGCCTCGAGAAGAGACTTGCGCCTTCGTCTCTCAGTCTAACTCCCAAGAAGAAGCCTGTAGTCACCGCGACCTACCAAAGATCGTCGAACGCAGTCAAAGAATCAACCTTGACGCGCCCATCTAAACAGGTGAGCGTTCCTCATAACGATACTGACTTCGATCGCCACCACAGTATCCAGAATACAATGCAACAGCCTACGAAGCCGACGGAGTCGACGGTGTTCCGACCACCTGCCAGTGGACAACCCTCAACCCGCGCTGCCGCCCAACGCCGACGAGAAGCACAACCTCCCGCTGGTACGTTCTTGACGGATCAACCCTCAACCATCGCGACTGAACTTGAACCCCCCTCAGAAGTAGGAACCGCACCAAGGTCTGAGCGGACCCGGAGCTCCCCATGGGCTCCGCGAAACCCTCTGTCGACCACCGAATCATCAAACTCAGTCGGAATCTCGATCTCTCTTCGAACAGGGAGGGCGACGTGGTCGCGGCGACGGCCAATCTGGGCCACCGCGGCTATGCAAACCTCTTCGACTCCAGCGACCCCGGCAGTGTCGCTTCGAACAGGAAGAGCAATCTGGTCACCGCAACAGCCTGCCTTGGCCATCGCACCTTTTGAATCCTCAGCGAGTCCAGTAATCCCACCGGTTTCGCTTCGTACAGGAATGGCCACATGGTCACCCCGACAGCCAGCCTCGGACAACACCTCTGTCGAATCTCCAGCCAGTCCAGCGACCCCGCCAGCCTCCCTTCGAACGGGGAGGGCCCGATGGTCTCCTCGACAGGCCCTACCAGACTCATTCTGGGCAAAGGGCTCCCTTTGGTCCTATCGAAAACCTGGCGGATGCCCCAAGGCACCTCCTAGCTCTCGGACCAGTAGTTGCAACACGGACTGCAAGACTGGGGACCGCCGGTTCTCGTCGCAAACCGCCCTTTATGAATACGTCTCGACGACCATCGATTTTGACTGGATTGGTGAAGCCGAAAAGCTCAACCGGGAGGCCCGACGATTGGAATTACTGCATGCGCTTGAGCCCGCGTTTCAAGAGCAAGGACGGCGATCTTCTACGTAATCGTAGAATCGCTGTATTTCTCTCCTGTTTTGATGCAAGTCTTGGTGAGTTTGGTGTGGGGTCGACGATGTTGCCGATCGTGTTGTCCGTTGAGTTGTGTGTACCTAGGTTGGGCCGGTACTCCACTCGACGATCAATGCGTTTCGTAATCGGTTTGAAGGTCTGTATCGTCTCTTTTCTCTCTTTTCCCGCTGCACCGGTCTCTCTTTCCCTAGTCTTCTCGGTCTCTCGTCTTCTCGGACTCTCGGACTGCTGGACATGGGGCCATTTGTTCGAGCGTGCAGCACAGGCTATGCCGATGCGCCGCTCGAAAAGGTTATGCCTCGTTACTGGGTTTGGTTTCTTCTCGCTTCTTCTTCAATCTTCGGTTAGTCGGCACTAGTGGATACGGTGCCAGTCGCTCGGGTGTGCAGCACAGGCTGGGCCTTTGCGCCGCTCGACGAGGGTCAATTTCGGCATTGACTTCGGTATGTATCGTCTCTTTTCCTCTTTCCCTTTGACTCTCCTATTTCACTTGGTCCGGTGTGCAGCACAGGTTCTGCCGATGCGCCGCTGGATGACTGTCTTGCTTTATCATGGACTTTGGTTTGCAATCCCTTCTCGCCTCTTGCTGGATATTTTGTAGATACGGTGACGCTCGTTCGGGTGTGCAGCACAGGTTCGCCGATGCGCCACTCGATGAGAAAGGTAGGTATTGGCGTGGATTTCGGTTTGTATAGTCTCTTTCTCTTCCTTTCTCTCTCCTCCGTCGTCGCGACCGTTCCCCTTTACATAACCTTTCCCACTACGTACATTATTCTTATTCCCTCCTCTCAGACCATTCCATTGTGTACACCCTTACTTTCACCTTGCATAGCACATTCCCTCAGACCCCACATAATCACCATGTTTCCTTGCAACGCTTGTATCATCCCGGCAATTTCGCTCTTCTCTGTTGTAGTCCTGTCTCTTCCCTTAGTTTCTTACTCTTAGTTCTGTAAATGTATTTTTAGTAGTTCCCTTTCTCGCCACGTTCAGTGGTTGCGTGTTCTCGCGCGATGCCGATCTCGACAATGCCCGCAGCGTTCCGACAACACCTGAGCAACCAGAAACAACGCGAGCCCCGGCTCTCCTTCACCTGGCGGAGAGTTTTTGGGTTCTCCAGCGACTTTGTGGCCGTCGCCATACTACACTAGGATTTGGCACGCATTCCTCAGTTAGCCGCTCTGAGCTTAAAGGTACCAAACTGCAGGGGATGTCGATAAAGAGATGGTAGCTCTTCCTTCAAGAAATCGGGGCAAAGTGACCTGCGTCGACGAATTCTGCTGCGACTAAATGTCGGACCACTCTTCTCCTAGCTTTAGGGGCTCCGCTGCAAGGCTTGTGCATTGCTGCATCTGCAGGAAGACATCGACGGCCAAACGAATCAAAACAATGGCTCCGCAAGTCATGAATCGTGATCCACATCCGATATCGATTGAGCAGGATCCACGATAATCAATCTTTTGATACCACACCGTTGATTTGAGGCCACGCTTTCAGATATAAGGTGCAGTTCTTGCGTTGCATCTGAGGCTAAGCTCAACTGTCCCCCCCCCATCTTCTCAGTACCGTGAAGTCCGCACCGACAATGGGCGTTACCGTGGAAACCATTCAGCCAGGAGATGGTGTTGTATGTTCCATGTCCCTATTCTCCGTAGGCGCAGTCCTAGG
This sequence comes from Tulasnella sp. 408, assembly GCA_019633405.1. Classification (NCBI taxonomy): domain Eukaryota; kingdom Fungi; phylum Basidiomycota; class Agaricomycetes; order Cantharellales; family Tulasnellaceae; genus Tulasnella; species Tulasnella sp. 408. Next base: position 1,553 of record WSTX01000400.1, on the reverse strand, counting down.
GCTAATTCTCGTTCTACCCGCGTCGCTATGCTGGGAACCCTGCAATATCGTGTGATTTTCTCGTTCTTGCCTAGAATTTCCCAAAGCCAGGAGGTACGTGACTTTAATATAGGATGCAAGTAAATCTCGCTCATGCTCTATTTGGCATTATAGACACCGTGATAATGCACTACGTAGGGACTCTAATGAATGGCAAGAAGGTGACAGATGACGTCATCCTTGTGTTCTTTCTTCGATTTTATAACGATCTCGACCCTCACTGATACTAGTTCGACTCATCGAGGGATCGGAATGAGCCGTTTGAGACTGCCATTGGTGTCGAAGAGGTGATCAAGGGCTGGGACGAAGGTTGGACTTTGGTTGTCGGGGACCCTTTCGCCGAACTGACCGGACTCATCCTGTAGGCGTGCCCCAGTTGTCGCTCGGTCAGAAGGCTATACTCACCTGTAGCCCCGACTACGTACGTCCCTACCCGCTGTTCGCTGGACTCTAACGACATTCTAATACTCGATCCCTGGGTAGGCATACGGGGTTAGAGGTTACCCTCCCGATATCCCTCCCAACTCCACGTTGAAATTCGAGGTCGAGCTTCTTAAAATAATCAGACAGTAACTGTGAATAGATATCATCCCCGTGTATATCCATTGATATTCAGCGAGAACTTTGATTGTTGCAATGGCCTTACTGAAGCCCCTGGCCTAAGTGGACGCTTGTAAAGCCTGCCGCAAAGCATCCGGCCCACTAGCGAGGAATCACTCTGCCATCCGGCTCTGGGCCTTGGTATTTGGACCAGTAGTTAGATATCTTCGACTCCATTACAGTGGTTCCCAGAGTGAAGACAAATTAAACACCGTAAAACGAAAGGATGTGTTCATGAGTTAGCCCGAAACACCCGACATTTGCCTTTCGTTTTGGTCGCTGGTTGAGGTGGCGGTCGTGGGAGAATGAGGTTGGATTACATAACACGGGAATTTCCCTGCATTCGTGTTCTGCCCGAGAAAGTGATCGCCAAGGCTACTCTCCCGAGCTCCCAGCATTCGTCTGCAGCAAAGGCTTTGATAGCAACCGGAAGTACACACAACGGGAACTGCTCGCTAAAACGTTTCCTCCTTGTACGGTGCGTAACTTGCAGTGAAGAGCGAGTAACCTCCGTTTACATACATCACTTGTGACTTCTGTTCGAATCAGGTCCCTCAGCATCCGGTCTCTCAGCACCAGGTCCAGTAAAAACCTAGCCTCAATCTCCATCAAGCCATGGGTGCAGCTTCTTCACATCCCATCGACGGGGACACTCCCCCCAAAACGGCGCTTCACGTTCTTCGCGTCATCCCAGGGTCACCAGCAAGTCTGGCGGGAATCCAAGCCTTCTTCGACTTCATTATTGGAATTGAAGGGACTATCACATCCGTAAGCACGCTTTTTAGTATTTGAATCTTTGTCGAAATGTCTTCTAAACGTCACTCGTCATGTTGGGTTGTTCGTTCAGTCCATCGACGCGCACAGTCTCGAGCAAATAGTCGAGTCTCACGAGGGCAAAACTCTTCACCTCAACG
>WSTX01000399.1:0-10091 GCA_019633405.1 Tulasnella sp. 408 | reverse complement strand
GTGGCTAGTCCCGCGTTCTGCGCTCCCCAGTGGATCGACTGCGTCTTGCATGTGGAGTGTAAGACGAAATTCACGTTGGCAGCTTTCGGTGTCAAGGGGATTGTCAAGGGGATTGTGTTCAGGAGGCTGAACGATTGGGGAGTTTGAAGCCCTATTTTATGTCCATATACTTGTTTTCGCTTCGCTTGTATGTAAAATGATGTTGGAGTTCGCGGTCTCGTGGGGAGTTTGCCACCATGACAAGTTGTAGTTCATAGCATTGATGCATATTGAGCTAGAAGTATCTCACAAAGTAATGGAACCGCCGTGATATCCAAAGAAGATCGAGCGTGGTTTTTGCCGCCGTTACGTAGGTGTTGACGAGGCCGAAGCTTGAAAGTCGTCGTTGGCCCAGGTGAGGAGATGCCATCCCTCGCTTATTGCACTTCCGCTGGGGGTAATGCTTCCAGCACCAGAGCAGTTCCTCAAACAGCTGATTGGATTGACAGTATTGTTCTTCGTCTTTCGCGAATAAATCATAATCTTGATCTTGATCTGCAGACTCTGCCAACAGGAAGGCGGGGTGTTGATCCAACTCTTGATATGCGTCGGCTGAGATGCTTGTTTCCCACTTTTACGGACAAATAGCTTTGAAAAGGCAGCATTGGCTATACAGAAAGGGTGAACAGATCATCTGGATCGAGGTGGCCTAAGAACGGACGACGATTTGCTGCTCTCGAGCGAGCTAGGGGCACCGCATCCATTTGTTTACGTTTGCTCCTCCAACGCGTGCTCGCAGTCCGCATTTCAATCATTCCTTCGGCCATCCCTCTGTTACTACACCTTTCTGGTTTGACCACACTCGCAATATGTTTGACGAGTGTAAGCTAAATGGCTGAAGGTCGACTTGTTCGTGTATACTGACATTGGGTTAGATGTAGAACATGCGTCAGCCCCAACTGGCCGCTCGCAGGCGAACTATGGGCTCCCCAATGTCCAATATGAGGGTTTCGAGCCCAACCCTTTCGAGGAGGACCCCATGAGTCCGGTACGTGATATCTAATACGATTATAGAACTCCTACGCTGATCGCGATCTTACGCAGAACGATTCGTCATTCCCAGCCGGGATCTCGCAGCCACCAATATTCGAGCTCGGCCGTGTGCAATACACCTTACCGGCTCCCCTAGTCCACATGGACTCTTCATCCTTTATTCTTACAATGGCCTTTTCCAACAACACACTGCGACAGCTAAACCTGCGCCAACCGGATGCCGTCGCCTCTATCACCCTCACCACCAAGAAGTCACCTTCTGAGCTGACGATCTATCGCACATTTATGGACCCAACCGGAAAACATACGATCATTACCACCGAACAAGGGGACAATTTCTACGTGTATGATGGGTGGACCAAGGCGAGACCATTAGCCAAGTTCCGTATGGTCATCGAGAGTGTTGCTTGGAATGAGAGCGTCGTTCAAAGCAGTTCGACCACGAACAAAGCGGCTAGCACTCGGGAGATCCTGATCGGAGCTCGCAATGGAACCCTTTACGAATCTGTGATCGACGCTCATGACGATTTCTTCAAGTCGCAAGACCGATACCTGAACACCTTGTTCACCCTGCCCGACAAACAGCCTATCTATGGAGTCAAGTTTGAAACGTACTCCTCACCGGAATCGAAATCAAGACGAGGTGCCGTGCTAGTAACCACAGCTACGCGTATCTACGAGTTCCAGGGAGCATTGGACAAGAAGGCCGAGGACAGTGGTAAACTCTTCGAGCCGTTATTCGAACCATACAGAGCGCAGTCAGGCACTACGCCTCCTAGTGAGTGGTTAATAAGGAGCCGTTTGCATATTATTTGTAGTCTGACAAGCCTTAGCGCCATAGAGTTTATTGAAATCCCTGGCCACCTTGCACGATCCGAGCTTCGTTTCTATACCCCTGCCCCAACGCTCAAAGACTCAGCTGCTACCTCAAGACAGCTAGGATGGCTCACAGGTGGGCCAATCTGTCTTTATATACCACACTATCCGGGTGCGCTTGCTCACGGTCTCCATTCTCAGGTTCTGGTGCCTACAGAGGAGCTGTCCCCCTCCCCCCAACATCCGACAATCTCATCGACTCCGCCTCCTTACTCCATTACCCATCTTCATCCGACGTCCCAATATCAATGTGCCTCTCCGAGTTCCACTTCATTTTCCTCTTCCGAGACCGAATCTGTGCTGTCAGCAACCTGGACGAAAGGCTCGTTTGGGAGGAAAATCTGCCGCTGGTACGTTTCCTCGCCCAACTTGCCATGGTTATGCAACTCACAACTCTGGACCTTCGGATAGAAACCGAATGAAACGGCATTGGGATTAACGTCCGACCCAAAGAGCGGGACGTTTTGGCTTTTCACCGACGCCGCTCTGTTCGAGCTTGTTGTTAAAGACGAGGACCGGGACGTCTGGTCAGTCTACTTGAAGCAAGACTCCTACGACCTTGCTTTAAAGTACTCAAAGGTATGTGGCTGCGCTTTTTATCTCTCGGAACGACGATGGCTGACGGGCTAGCTGCACTGCAGACCGCTCCTCACCGTGCCCAAGTCTATTCTGCCTATGCCAAACATCAATTCGACCAAGGGAATTACATCGCGGCCGCTCAATCCTACGCCCAGTCAGCCACATCGTTTGAACAAATCACGTTGGCGTTCCTGGACTTGGGAGAGCAAGGACGAGATGGGCTACGTTGTTACCTGTACGCCCGACTGGAACGGTGTGGCAAGGGGGTGCGTAGAATCGCACATGACGCGAAAACCTGGATGTTTGATAGTCGCCTTCCTTCTCTATAGGAACTAACGCAGCGAATGCTCTTGGCTACTTGGCTGGTCGAGTTCTACCTTAGCAAGATCAATACCTTGGACGACATTATCGCTTCGGAGGGTGTATCGCACGATGTTGAGAATCTCAAGGCTGAACAAGCATTGCTGGAAGACGAATTACGAGCGTTCTTCGACACTTACAAGGTAAAGTTTGTGTGACAATTGGCTCCATCCGATTACCTAACTGCTCGTCCTGCAGGCCAATTTAGACAAGAAGACTGTCTACGACCTGATTCTTAATCATGGGCGCGAAGACGTTTTCTTGTACTATGCCACGGTTGTAGGGGACTTTGAAAAGGTCCTCGAGCATCACATAATGGACGAAGCGTGGTTGAAGGCTGTCGATGTCTTGAATCGTCAGGTGAGAGGGTTTCCGAGTTGCAACAACGAAGCTCGGTTGCTGACTTTGAGAACCCGCTCATTAGATAAACGTGGACCTTTATTACCGTTTCTCTCCGGTCCTGATGCAACATGTCCCGAAAGAGATCGTCGATTCCTGGCTTAGGCAACCCGCTCTCGACCCTATAAAGCTGATCCCAGCTTTACTGAAGCAGCAGAACCAACTGACCCCCCAGTCACCGCTGTCAAGTAATCAGGCCATTCGATACCTCCAACATGTTGTTTTCACCGCAAGATCGACATCTCCCACTATTCACAACCTCCTTCTCACCCTCTTAGTGACATCGTCAGCCAAGCGAGACAATCCAGCTACGACTCCAGCCGCCGTCGAACCGCCGTCCATATCCGCAGAGAGCGACCTTCCTCTACTTCGGTTCCTCTCCACAGCTCCGGTGGATCCCATAACCGGGCGACCTTATTACGACCTTGATTATGCCCTTCGTCTGTGTAAGCAGCACAATAGGCTGCAAGCCTGTGTGCACATTTACGCAAAGATGGCCATGTGGGAGGAGAGCGTAGATTTGGCCCTGGAGATGGGAGACCTAGAGCTTGCTAAGGTGAACTGCGAGAGAGCGACTGAGGATGCCACTACAGCAGGAGCAAGCGGTGATGAGGGCTTGAGGAAACGGTTGTGGCTCAAGGTTGCCAAATTCGTGGTACAAGAGCAGAACGACATCAAGACGTGAGTTCTGTTCGAATGATTTTTCGTTCCCGCCTAATCTCACCGACTCTTGGATAGCGCTATGAGGCTTCTCGATAACACACCTCTGGTCAAGATCGAGGATATTCTTCCATTCTTCCCTGATTTCGTCGTCATTGATGACTTCAAAGAAGAAATCTGCAACGCGCTGGAGGGATACAGTGCCCATATTGATGCCCTCAAAGCGGATATGGACGAAGCCACGAAGAGCGCAGAGGCGATTAAGAATGATATCAAAAATCTTCAGAATCGCTTTGTCACCCTTGAAGCGTCCGAGAAATGTTCCATTTGCGGGCTTAACTTGTTAACTCGCCAATTCTACGTATTCCCCTGCCAACATTGCTTCCACGCCGACTGCTTGATCGGTCAGGTAGGATCAGATTGAACTGTGGATCCTTGGAGCTTGCTACTGATCCCCTGTCCTTTGTCATGATAGGTCAAGGAATATCTTCCAGCACCTGCCTTACGACGGCTCATCACACTGCAAAACACTTTAGTTCAAATGCAACTCACCGGTGCTGTACCTGGCAATCCTGCTCCGCCTGCCCCAGGTCCCCCCAACCGCCCCGCAACGCCTCCGGTGCCTCACAACCGCCCTATCCCTCAGCCTCAACGGACACTACTTTCTTCGGCGTTTAACCCCCTTGATCCAGCGGGAATGCTGATCAGCCCAGCCGTCCGGCTTGCGAGCGCCCTCAACCCCATGAACATGCCAAGGAACCTCGGAGCGGCTGGAGACAAGCTGCGAGACCTCATTGTGCCAGATGCCTTGGCCGGCGCTATTGGAGCTGGAGTGAGCAATATCCCCGGTATGGGTTTACTCTGGGGCGCTGGAAACGATAAACAAACCAAGAAGACGGACGCGGAGGCCAAGGCGGAGAAGATCAGAGATGAACTGGATGATCTGTTGGCTTCGTCGTGCCCACTCTGTGAGGGAGTGGTCGTCGGCCTGGACAAACCATTCATAGCACCTGGGGAAGTGGATGACTCTTGGGCATTGTAGCTGTAATTAATACATAACCTCCACCCGCTGTCAGCATATTTGTATTCCCAGTGCTCTGCCGTGCGGACAGAGTGAATCGTGTCGGCCACAAACCAAGCATCCGCGATCTCTTCTCCATAATCGTGAATAGGGTTGTAGGGGCCTGATCGCGTCACCGATCAGCACGCCACTTTGGAGTAAGCCATAGCCACCGGACTGGTATGAGTCGGGGTCTGTGATGGCCTGGAACAAGGGGTGGTGGGTCACGCCGTGTGAGGTGACGGGCCGAGGGGAGCTGACGGCGTTTTGGACATTCGGACCGGGTGAGCACTAGACTGGCAAAGCGCCATTTCCAGCCAGCAGGCATCCGGCTAGGGGCGGCGGCGATAGCTTCTCAGCCCCCTCCCTCACCTCTTTGGCTGCCTTAGGAACCTCGCCGTCATCGAGGGCATTGGCAGGGGTGTCGCGGGGTGGGCGCACAGTTGCCAAGAAGAATTACCCCAGTTTCCCATTATAGAGTGCGCTTCCTTAACTTTATTTGCTATTGGTACGAGTCTTCTCGTAGCCGTTACGAAGAGAGTCTCGCTCCTTAGACGCAACCTCCAATAATAGCTAAAATGGGAACTAATATAAGTCCTGAGGCCTCGTAGCCAACACGCGTCCGAGTAGACCCAACGTTAAGCGCCAGCGCGCTCTTCCCAGTAAGAAACCCTCTACAATTCATTCTCGGAAGACCAGCTAGCCTCGCGGCTGTTGCTTGCCCATCGTGGCTTACAGTTTTTTTTTGTCCAAAAGACAAATCACGGGAAATCACGACAGTACTTTGCCTAATCGGGGCGGCGCTGCTACCATTCCTGCCAATATGAGATCGTATGATTTCTTTTCGTACAGCACGGTCAACTAAATCGCCGTACTACTCGCACTAAGAAAATTTTAGCATTCAATATCGCAGATGCCGTCGCCGCACTTATCCCTACCGTAAAGTGGTGAAACGAAGGAGGACCGAGGACGAACTTCCGATATATCTTCGAACGACATTCCAATCGAGTCCTTGGCTGGTGGGGTCCTAGGTACGAAGCCCTTAAATACAAAGGCTTCTAATAGCAATAATAATGGCAAGTCCGAATCGATCGTTCTCGCCGCCATGTGTGACGGTTTACGTAACGTTATGCTTCGCGGAGGCTCCATTGCAACAGAATGGTGTCAGTACCAGCTCGCAAGTCCCGTCGTGTTTACAAACCACCGATCTTAAAGGACTTTCGGCGGAGATTCGAGAGCTGGACTACAGTAGACACCTGGCGTCACCCGAGCGGTGAGACCCGGTTGGGTGTCGGGATAGCGCGCATAAGGCGGAATCTTGGCCATCATTCTCAGGATAATCCACCGCCTACCCTGCACATATTATCCCCCCAAACAAAGGTTCATCGGTAGGGCGCCTCTGTTTGAGGCGCCTCGTCGAGGTTATTGCCTGACTTGGGCTAATGTGTACCTCCCCGTGTCACCGGATGATATGATTTTGGCTGGGTGATATGAACGATCGAGCTTCAAATAAACGAACGATCATAATATTTGGTTGAAGGTCGTTTCCCCGATCGAACAAGGATCCGGTAAGAGGAAGAGGTTCGTCCTACACCTACGCCCGCGCTGTAGGACCTAATTGAGGGATTTGAGTTCGCACCGCGCCAGGGCAAGGACTGCCGACCGTTCGAAACGGCTGTATCACAACAAGTCGCCCCTAAGAACGGTCCGTTTAACAACACGCTGATACCGTGCTAGCCCATGCAATTCGGTTCATCAGTGGCTTGAGAGACTGGGCACTGTAAGAGAACGTGATCGGAAAGTTCTCGCTCGCCGGAAACGCGGCTTATGGTGGCTTGATCCTGGCAAGCGGAGGTTCTGTCCGCAAGCCACCAGTACCAGTACTTCGGGATGCGCAACCATTTTCTTTCTTATTGGAATATTCGAAAGCGACACTCCTGGGTATTAATAGAGGTTGCGGGGACGACATTGTAAGGATCTCTAGCTGCCTACGCCACTCCCCAAGTTGAAATCCCCTAGCCCTTCCCATCCCTCCGACCATAGACCGTAGAGGCCGAAATATTTCGACAATCCCGTCATAAAGATCAATGCAAGGACCAAAAGACTTTGATCCTCTACCTCCGATGCCACCTCCCACCAGACGAGCAACGACAGCTACCCTTTTACAAAGCGGCCCGACCGAGATGCTGACGGAAAATGAAACCGACAGGCGGGAAATGGAGCGGCTGGTTGGTATTTCTTTTCTCTTCTGAGTCACCACCATTAAACTCTTGCCGCTTCCCATCACCGCAGGGGTACTACACTATCCCATACAAACCTATCGTCGACGCCCTACTTCTCCCGAGTACGATCGGAATAGCAGTCGCCACTAGCGGTGCATTCACCGTCTTTGCCGCCGATTCGATTCTAGGAGATAGCTCCCCCGAGGGTTTGGCCGAACAACGAAGAATGGGTACATTACTAGCATGGGCCGCGATTGTGTTCTCCCTAGCCACGATATTCACGTTCAGTTTACAAGCCCTTTACTCCAGCCCTTTAATCTGCAAGATCCTCAGCGAGAAAATTCACTACAGGGTGGAGCTCAGAACGAAGTTTGAACCATGGCCGTCATTGGACTTTATGCGATACATCACGGCGTACTTCATGGTCGGAACGGTGTTCCTCGCCCTGATCATGCAGGTAATCGCCGCTGCCCTGGTCGCTGAGGCGGCACGGGCTTACGTGCCTGCACGGGCGTGCCAGATAGTGATTGTGGTGTTTGTCCTCCTGATCGGCTTTCTATGGGGAACTGCGAATGTTCTGGAGTTCCAGCAGGCCCGCGACAGAATGGAGGGAAATGTTCCAGCTGCTAGCACCGTCGGGCAAAAGGAAAATCATTTCACCACTCAGGGCGGGTTTTAATGGACTTCTCGGAGTCGTCTCGGATGAAAGAAGGGGCGTATCGATTTGATAGGTTACAGCCGTTTAACTACTATATCGCCCCGTACCCTATTACCGCCTACCGCATATACCATGGCATGCGCGTATGTAATTCCCCAGGTAATCTAGGTTTAGCTTATGCAGCTACGCGGCTCTTGGTCTGTGTGCCTTGTTTCAAGTGCCAGCCTAGAAGTCCACGTTGGGAGGGGCTGCAGATCATGATCAGCATGGCGAAGCTATATGGAGCTGTTAATCCCGCGCCGTGCCGCTACCAAGACCTTTGTTCTTGCTCTCACTCCTTCGAATCCACTGATCTATATCTCTCCTGCTTCACCCGAATGCCCCTTTTCTACTCCAGGAAGTGCAATGGTAGTCGCAAAAATATTGGAATTCGACGTCCACCCCTCTCCTCGTCCTTGAATGTCACGCAGTCGCCAAAGAAACGCGACCGTGCTAGACTCTTAACGACGCAACAGCGTACGCTAAGCTTGACCGGTGATGCATCGACACAGCGAACTTCAAGAACGCCGGGGACGCGACGAGACCCTTGTTCGTCGCCCCCGCTCCCTGGGGGAGAGCGGGCGAACACGAGTCCAAACGTCAATTCTTCAGACACGCGGGTCTCCTTCAGTCGCTCCTCAAAGCTCACCAGGACAGGGTCGAGCCCAATGGGCCTCCCAACCCTGTCCCGCCTCAAAGTTCTCCCTGAAGCATGCATCACCAAAGACTCGTTCGATTGCCCTTGAGATTCTTTGTCTTCTCCATACGAGTTATACGAGCGCGTAGGTCCAGCACGCGATCTTCGATTGAAAGCCTTCCGAACTTGAGTACTTTTACCAGTAGACATCAGAGTAGAGGGATAGTAAGCGCCGTGGTGGTGGTCCATTGGGGGCGGAAGGGGAGAAGTGGATGACTCTTGGACATTGTAGCTGTAATAACATAACTTTCGCTCTCTGCAAGAGGATTTGTGTGATAAGAGCCGTGTCGCGCGAACATAGTGAATCGCGCCGCCCAACGAACCAAAGCGTCATTTAGTCGAGTCAGGCACGCCGTCTGCGGCGACCTCGCCTCGCTTCACACAAAACTTCCACTACCACCACCATGACCGAAGCAAGTCCAACTGCAGCAAGCACAAGCACGGTAGCCCCATCAACTGCAGTAGAACCGCGACCGCTTGCAAAAGGAACTAGTGGGCGAGTGTCTGGAAAATGGTGGAAGGAGGAGAAGAAACCATTCAAGTACGCCTGACACCCTTCCCTCAGATGGATTTTCTGTGGAACTAATTGAAAATCTAATAAATTTGGCGCTATGACAGACGGTCCCACTTACCACCCGTTCTCAAGTCTAAAAGCTGGGAAAAACAGAAGGAGGCTATGAACAAGGAAAAGGCTATCCGACAGCTTATTAAAGAGCAGAAAGAAGAGAGAGAGCAAGCAGATAAGGCGTTAGTCGTTTCTTTCAGTGACTTTCTAGATGTTAGGTGACTAAGGATCATCTGGTCATGAACAGGCGTAAACAAGCTATCGTGGAGAGGAGGAAGGCTAAGGAGGAGAAAGAGCGCTTAGAACGGATGCGGGAGAAGGTACGGGACCAGACGTGGAGGGTCTAATTCCAGCTCTTGCTAACTTGCGGATTTCCCTAGATGAGTGCAAAGAAACTGGAGAGACTGAAGAAGAAACTCGGTCGCACGAAGAAAATTAATCATTAGTCTTTGTCCATTCTAAGAGAGACTCCCCCTTGCATCCGAACGTTGCACTGGATGTCGAGCCTCGCCTGAACAGTGGGAGTGAGGGAGATAGTTGATTATGAAGCGTTGTACGATAATACAGTGGGTATCAACTACATGGAGCGGCCTATTCTTGAGGTGTGTGGGGAAAGGGTATCGCAAGTTTACACTGTACAGTCCATTGGTCCTTCATTCAACTTGAGCGGACCCCTCGAACAAGTGCCCACGGCATACAATTGGCCCGAGCCTCTTTTTCCTATCTGCCTACTGGTATATAGGCGCCCCAACGATCTGCCCACCCTGCACGACTATAGGTTGTCCCGGTTGCTGATACACCGGCGCTTGTGCTGGGTAGGTCGGAACGCCCGTTGTGTATCCCGTTGTCGTGAGTACCTGTGGTGGAGCCGGCATACCATTAACTGTGTACTGACCGAACCCACGTCGGCGAAGCCTGTCTTGAGATGCGAGATGTGCGCCAAC
>WSTX01000396.1:0-10155 GCA_019633405.1 Tulasnella sp. 408 | reverse complement strand
AGTTTAATCGACTCGATTGCTGAGTAATTTTAGTGTTTCGGGATCGGGCGCAATCCGCATCTCCTTGATGAAGAAGTCGACAATGTCTTTGGCATCGACTTGAGCAGAGTATGCCAGCAGATGTCGAGCAACAGGGCCGAAATAAAGTCTTCCAAAATCGCTCTTCAAGGTTAACTTTTTTACCATCCTTGCGTCTTTCCTTCCTATATAAGAGTAGTAATATAAGTTACCACTATGACAGGAGAAACAAAGGAGCTCACTAATGGCCAGTTTTATGGCGAGACCAGCCTTTTGCAATGGGTCGCAGCCATGCACAAGCAGGAATTCGACTAAGGGCTCGTGATCGAGCTGGACCGCCCGCCGGAGGAAGTAGCCGTCGTGAGAGTTGGGATTTCCGGAAAGCGTCACATTTTGGGAGTAATATGATCGCAAGTTGTGTACACGAGCATGATCAGGGAGCTCGATCGGGGACAGCAAATAGCGGAGGAAGCCCATTGCTGTAGCCTCTCTTGCCCACTGAGACTCTTGGTTTTCCGAGTCGGCACTCTCAAAGGAGCGAAGGATCCGTTTTGGTAGCTCGAAATTGTCGCGAAAACCTTCCGCGTAATAACGATCGTTGGGCTTTGGGGGGTGCGCTTGCTTGATGAGGAGTTGTAACACCTCGAAATCGCAGATCCCGTAACGAAGCCAAGTCTCTAGCCTGTCTCTCCACCATGCCTTGAGAGAGTATTGGTATCTACCCGGTGATTCGCTTGCAATAACTATGTAATTGGCGCGAAATTGCGTGCTGGTTGACTTGAATACAAAGTGCAGGTGTCGTGATACCAACGTGAAAGACGGGTTGAGCGAAAATCGGAGGATTTCATAGAGAAGCTAGAGGAAAGGTCAGAAGTGAGAGCTTTATTGTCTGAGGGTCCTCCTATGTACCTCTACTGGAAGATCGTGTAAGGTAGCTAGTCTTTTATCGGGGTGCTCCCCAGCACGTTCTGTATATGGTGGCTGGCGATTCCTTTGAGAAATTCTGGCTGGAGATTGTAATCCATCAGCCAATTCATCACCCGCTCTTCGATCCATCATTCCCCCCTGAAAAGCGTGGAATGCGCTGGAGCCGGGCTGGGGCTGGGGTGGTGGTGGCGGTTTGCCACGGTCTTGCTTTGTCAGCAACGAGTCCATTCTCTAATTCCACTCACCAGCCTCGAGTTACTACATCAGAGACACGAGCCGGGCTGGGAGGTAATATCTGCTACAGTACTACCTGCCACGTATTATCTGTTGATAACTTGGGCGCGTTTCGATCATGTCGTCTCCACCAGCAGTGAAAGTGTAAGCTCCTTCGCTCACCACTTTCAGCGTCGAAACCTGACGAATTTATAAGTCTTGCAGTAGGATCCGCTCTTGGTTCCATCAACAACTTATTTTCGAAAGTCAAGACGATCAATGCTAAGCATGGGCCATTCGAACTATTGCTCTGTACTGGAGATTTCTTCGGACCACCTGGAGCTGCGAATGAAAGCGAAGAAGTCGACGCGCTATTGAACGGGAAGTTGGAAGGTAAATAAAATACTTTACAATTCAGTATATATTCTGACTTCTCATGTTCTGCAGTTCCAATGCCGTCATATATCATGCAGGGAGACTTTCCTCTTCCACAGAAGGTCATCACAAAGCTTGGTCAGAATAACGGTCAACTATGTGCCAATCTGTTCCTAATGGGTTTGTGGTTGCTTTTCGTATCCCACAGACCGCATCTGATGCCAAATACTTAGGGAAGAGCAACCTTCTCGTCACCTCGCAAGGCCTTCGGGTTGGAATCTTCGGAGGAACTTACGATCCGGAGGGGTTCAACCTTCCATTGCCAGAAGACGTTCACCCGCTCTCAGTTGCCAGCTTCGACTCTCATATGCTCAAATCCTTCCTCGCGAACCCACTTCTTCCTCAAGAGGGCCAGCCCTCTGCATCCACGTCTTTCTCAGCCGCCAAGAACGGGCACAACCAATACATAGACATCCTGATGACGCACGAGTGGCCAGCAGGGATCACTCAACATTGCACGTTGCCGTTACCTGATCCAGGCTCACCGAAATGGGGGGCACAGCCTCTTCAAGCACTTGCTAGGCTTCGGCCTCGATACCATTTTGCATCCGGAGGTGGCCCGCAGCCTATATTCTGGGAGCGACAACCCTATGTTTGGGATGAAGATTCTCGAGTCTCAAGGTTTGTCAGTCTGGGAGCATTTGGCGGACCAGAACCTGAGGCTGGAAAGAAGAAAGAGCGGGTGAGTCTATCATCTGATTCGAGCGTCCTGCAAAAAATCCAGAGGTTGATGGTTCCCAGTGGTTTTATGCTTTCAGCATCGCCCCGCAAGTGGAACCATCTCAACCGCAGCCACGTCCTGCCAATGCAACACCATCTCCGTTTGCTAGCCGTGGGAGTAAACGGGAGCTCGACGCCGGAAGTGGGGAGAACTTCATATGGGGAAACGATGCCAAACGTGCTAGGCGAGACGGTGAGGGCCAGAATTGCCATCGGCACAGATCATTTGTAACTGATCTCGCAATTGATCAGGTACCAAGCCCCCACCTGGATATGCATGCAAGATCTGCCAGTCGTCAGAGGTGAGTTACTGACCGCTTCCTCTCCTCTTCGTCGGCCATTGACATCCGAAATCAGCATTTCATTAGGGATTGCCCACAAAGGTCAGATAATAAAGGGCCCCCAGCCGGATACAAATGCAAGATATGCGACTCAAGTGATGTACGTGCCATCCAGACACGATTCTATGTATCCGTTCAGTGTCTGATCAGCACACTCCTTTTCTGCTTCTTAGCACTTTATCAAAGACTGCCCACAGAAGGGCGCTGGAGACAATGTTCCACCAGAAAATTATGTTTGCAAGATTTGTAATCAGCCTGGAGTGCGTCATCGGTGTTACAGGCAATGGTTCGGAAAGAGCTGCCAACTCACTGTTCCCTTTTCTAACAGCACTATGTAAAACATTGTCCTGAAAAGAACGCTGTTGGTGACACAGGAGGGAAGAAGCCCCCTCCAGGTTACGTCTGCCGGGCGTGTGGGAGCGAAGCACATTATATTAAGGACTGCCCGTCAGCTTCAGCTCGCTCCCAGGGTGGCGAGAGGGGTGAGCGTAGGAAAGAGATTGGACGTAAGTGGGCTCAGAAATATCACACCTTGGGATTTGAGCGTTTATGATCGGTTTCGTGTTAGCGGATGAGTGTTGGTTCTGTCTCTCGAATCCTCGTGTCACGTAAGGGCTGGCCTTCACATCTCTTTACTCCACGACACTAACCATTTACCCTTTCTTCAGCAAACATCTCATAGTCTCCATCGGTTCTGAGTGCTATGTGACCGCCCCAAAGGGCCAGCTCCCTCCGACGGACGGAACGGGCCCGACTCAAGTTCCTGGAGGTGGCCATGTTCTTATTATCCCAATCTCGCATTATCCGACATTGCAATCTGTACCTTCCGACCTGGCCATTCCGATTATTTCGGAAATGGAGCGGTACAAGTCTGCCCTCCGTTCGACGTACGAAAAGTACGGTGCTGTACCGGTTGTGTTCGAGGTCGCTCGATTGACTGGTAAGGGAGGTCACGCGCACGTCCAAGTCGTCCCTGTACCTGTAGAACTGGGTGACAAGGTGGAAGAGCAGTTCAGGACAGACGGAGGAGCAAATGGGATGGATTGGGAAGCGGATGCGGATGCGGCTTTGGAACATGCTTCTCGCTCGGGGGAGAATTATTTCAAAGTAGATTTACCGGATGGAAGGAAGATGGTGCATCTTATGAAGCCTGGGAGGCAGTTCAACCTTCAATTCGGGAGGTAAGCTGATGGCGTCTTGCAGCTTGGAGTAATCAGAACTAACCCGATATATTGTCAAAACATAGGGTTGTCCTAGCCAATTTACTTGGACTGAAGGAGCGTGCTGATTGGAAGGCGTGCACGTCGTCTGATGAATCCGAGAAAAAGGATGCGTCTCAGCTGAAGACTGCATTCGCGCCGTTCGATCCCAGTCTATGATAGTAACGAAATATTCAATTTTTGTCATCTCGACGGCTTTTCAAATCGTTTTCTAGTCTGCCGGATCTGTATTGCAACGCGAAGGGTGGAAACCCCTGAAGACGTCTTCGTCCTGGGTGCGCCTACTAGGCAATAGCTGCGATTACCAAGCTACCTAGTCTTTTGAGCGATGAATAATCAACAATGCTGGGTTGTATCTAACCAGCATTACCAGATAAATATATCCTCAAATGATTAGGCATCTATATACGTCTATCGAGTGGGGCCGTTCAGAACGAGTCGGGGACCTCTGGAGTTGGAATGTGGAGGATCATAAGCCCTTCAGTAACTTCGCCGTTCCCGCTGTAATCTCCATTCCCGACTGGATCACCCGGTACCCAACGAAAGGCTGATCAATCTCTACGACAAAACCGTCCTTTACTTCTCTAGGATTGCCGACATCAGTCCCGGAGCCTGCCCCAATTTGGTCAACGATGTCCAACACCGCGGCAAACCACTCTAACACGGGCTTCTTGATCCAGCGATGCGGAGGAGTCCCTTCTCGGCCTATCAGGTCTCCTTCGAACCAGCCGAGGTGTCCTCCGTGTTCTGTTGTGACGAGGCAGACCCAAGGATTCTGAGAGCAGGCCTCATAAGGGATCTCCGCTACAATAGGATCATCGATGCTATTAACCGCCAGGAAGGGTATCCGGATACCGGGAACCTTCAGATGAGAGCCCGCCCATGCGTAATATGCGTCGGCGGTAGGGAAAGGAAACGGCGGACTTGAGCCTCCTGCTACTCGGACCTGAAGACGAAAAAACTATGAGAACGGTCTCGATGCAGACAGAGATAGGTATATATGGGCTTGCCATGTGCTCGTCGACTTCTTTCAGAGATGGTTTCTTCAAGGCCAAAGCCTTAGGAGTTTCTTCCTTCAAGAGGGATCCGTCCATTTTGTCGATTGCGGGAAGATGGGATTTCAAAAGCGCGATCAAGTTACCACCCATTGCCCTTGAGTAGACCTCGCGGTTAAAGGTTCGACCTTCCAGCTGTTTGCTGTTTGCCACGATGTCCCATGGCTAACAAAATGATAGGGCCATCAGCAGAGTGGGATTGGGGGCGACCACAACTACTTACGCATGCAAGCACAGCCGCGGCCTTTAGTCGTGAATTGACACCTTCTTCACCCACGTATCTTGTCAAAACGTTTGCTCCTAGTGAGAAGCCTACGCCGAGAAGAGGAGCCTTTGGATATTTCGCGGAGATGTAGAGGAGAGCAGATCTGATGTCGTCGGTGTGCCCAGCACTATCTGTAAAGCCAAACTGCCGTGAGCGTCGATTGGATAAAGTTTCGAAATGCAAGATACTTACAGAATTGTGGGCTAGTAAGGGGAACACCGCAACATCCACGAAAGTTCACTACCACGGCTCTGGCTCCGAGTCCACCTTCGTTCTGCGGAGCGCAGGCAGTTGCCAAAATCGATCGGACGTAGGATTCTTGACTACCTGCGAAGCATCACCGTAGAACCACTTTATCCCCCAAAGATCTTCGGAACCAACGTACCGCCAGATAAACCGTGTAATACGACGATCACCGGTGCGGTCTCGTCTTGGTCTCGTGTTGGTGTGACAGGAGTGAAGTCCAAACCGCTGGAAGGAAGTGCGGCCCTTTGCCATCAGGGAACGTCCTCAAGGTCGAAGCTCACAAAATAACCTTACATTGTACCTCCATCCGGAAGACGTAGCAGGGTTCTGGAGGGTAAAACCACATGTCAATGAACACCATTGAAACACTCCACCTTCGCCATCTCGGGTCGTAGACTAACCT
This sequence comes from Tulasnella sp. 408, assembly GCA_019633405.1. NCBI lineage: Eukaryota > Fungi > Basidiomycota > Agaricomycetes > Cantharellales > Tulasnellaceae > Tulasnella > Tulasnella sp. 408. The sequence continues at coordinate 4,312 of WSTX01000396.1, read as the reverse complement.
CTTATACACCACGGTGTCGACTGCGTCGAAATTTGCCATTACGCAATACGCCGTCTGAACGTGTCCGGTTGGTAGCCACCAACATGGCTTGTACGGCTTGCTTAGGCTTGGCACCCGGGTTTCAATGAAGGTTCGGAACGACATTCGTTCTTCTTCATCCCGGATTTCCGACCCCGACGTGCCCGCTTGACTGAGGGCATCAGTTTTGAGAGCTGCAGGGATCTTCTTGTTCAATAGGATGTGGTTGAAATCGGAAGGTAAGACTGCTGGGGCTTTGCGACTTCGAACCGTAAAATGGGCGACTTTTTCCCCAAAGTTTAGTGTTGGGAGATACCGTTTTTCTGATCGAAGGAAAGCCATATAAGGAGTTAGAGACAAGTGAGGTCACGACGTTCGAGACCGAATGTAGCCGGCGCACATATATATGGCGAGGGGCGAGGAGGCGGTTGAAACAAAACACACGCGGGACACGCCCGGAAATGAGCGTGGACCGGCAACCAAGCTAGCCGGGTTCACAGCAACGGATGGAAAAGACCAGAAGGTTAAAAGTAAGACCAGATTTGAGTGACTAAAGAAAGCTGACATATTATGTATGGAACGAATGAACCAGCTACTAAGATGCATTAGCTGGACCGGGGGCGGGGGCGGGGGCGTGTCCCGCTGGACCTAGCAAAGGGTGAAGCAAAACCTGAGGGAGGGGCCAGACTCCCATACCTTCCAAGCAGGACTGTAAAACCAAAATAGATGGGTATGATGCAACAGCTGCCATAGCATCGCCACCTCACCTCGAACGCACGAATCTTCTCGCTTGGCGCCATCAGGTCGAACGAAGTTTTCTGGAGCAAGGCCAAAGTAATTAATAGCAAGGCCAACCTAATTAAAAGAAACGCACAGCTTCCGCTTCCCGAGTTTTTCGAGCTTCGGCTCGGAGAGTCTCGTAAATTTCAGGTTGCTGCTCCTTGCTGAGAGACTGTTGGATGAATATCTGAGAAGCCATTCAAACTAGTTCAACTCACGTCACCGAAGGCGCGGCGGTCGGCTAGGTTAATACAGAGAGTTAGAGCGGGCGTAATATGCTTGTTCTGCAGCGTTCATACCTTGAAGAGGGACATCATGGTCGCGGGGTTGGTTAAGTCTAGGTCTCGACTACTACTCAGATTGGCTTCAGTTGGTCGGGAAGAATTCTTTTTAATGAGAGCCGGTGCAGCCGTTTGTGTTGACGAGGCTTGAGAAGGCCGTTTGGGAAGACCAGGCTTCTTTGTGAGCGTACCCTCTTGTGAGGCCGCGCGTGTCGTCGATTTCTCGTCTCTCAAGGATTTTCGAGGTTTCGCAGAGTTTGATTGGGGGATACGACCTTTTGATTTTTGGGTAGACTTGGTAAAAGACTCGTCATTCGCTGAAGGCGATGCTGAACGTTCGCCATCCGAATCGTCGTCGGAATCGATCCGCCGCTTGGTATTATTTTTTGTAGACGTTCCGGTTTTCTTTGATGCGTATTCATCGCCTGATACGTCCTCTCTGAGCCCCTTGGACCCTTCGTACTCGTCGTCGGACTCGGATTGAGCTTCGTTTCGTGCGACCGAGCGTACAGCTTGGGTGACGCCCACGGCCGCCTGGCGCTTCGGTGCCCGCCGTGTGGGTCCTCGGTTTTGACCCGAACCCGCAACTTCAACGTATCCATCGTCGTCGGATTCCGAATCGGAATGTACTCGCTTCTTCGACATGCCAACGAAAGCTGTTAGAAGCCAAGTGTTGAGCCGATTCTAAATTTGTTCGATCGATGTGAGCGTTGGATAAAGTGCCAGATGTTGGAGTACGCAAACGAGCGTTGCCTCGCAGCTTGACTTTGTGCGGGTGAGGAGCGGGCCGGTGTCCCTGGTGGTGAACTGCTGGATGCTGCTGGATGCTGCTGTCCTTTGTATGGCGTGGTTTGCTCCGAGCCGTAAGGCGTCCAACACAAGGCGTGCACCGCCGTTAGGGTGAGTTTTCCTCGCATATAACAACCTTACTTCTAGCGTTCCGTACCAGACCAGCCTATCTCCTCGTATCTGTATAACAAACTGCGATGAAGGGCAGAGGCAAGATGCGGCTTTGTAAGGTACGCCCGATTACCTCCGCGACCAACAGGCTTTGATGGAACTCAAATGGCAAACTTCTTCATTTCTCCCTTTTCCTCCAGTACGGGCCGTGGTGCGACCGTCCTTCAAAGTCTTGCTTGTACGTCCTGTAACCTCTTTTCGAGGAGCATGATTACCTAACGCACCCGTGCTCTTTTTAATTCTCTCCATTGAATTCTGGCTTCAGTTTCATCCACGCCGGAGACCCCGAATTCGAGGAAGCCCTTCGACGTGACCCCAACTTCAGTCCAATCAAGCCTGGTCGACCAAGTCCTGAAATGCAAAGAAGCCCAGATAGAGGGTGGGGAGGGCGGCGCCCAGGCCGCGATAGGTCTAGGTCCCGGTCTCGAGAGCGCTCCCCTCGAAGAGACGATTACCGGGATAGGAGAGATGATCGCTTAAGAGACGACTACAGAGATAGACGAGATCGCCCACGTGGCCGTTCAATCAGTCGGGACCGGACTCCGTCACCTCCACCACCACCTAGGAGTCGGATACCTGCATCGTCTTCAAGACCGCTGAGCCCTCCACGTCAGTCTCCAAGATCAAATGGGAATGATAGCCGGGGTGGTCCATCATCATCCTCTCGCGGGGCATCAAAGGGGGACAAAGAGGCCGGCTCGTCGCTTTCACAGAAAACCTCAACATCCGCGATAGCCGCTACTTCCGCCCCCATGGCTCCAAGATCTTCCAACCAGCCGGCCCCGCCTATTCCTCCTACAAGCACCCCTAAAGCGGATTTGGACCCGGCGTTCAAGCGCTCGGGTCTTGGCCAAAGGAAGACTGATAATCCATTCAAGCCCCCTGCTGGCCCTTCCGCTGCTAATACTTCATCCGCTCCCAGCTCTACCGCCAGTCAGCCTTTAAGCAATGAAGATGGGCTAAGACGGATTGCTTCTCGTATTCCGCCGTCTCAAACGCAAACGCATCCTTGGAAACCTGTTGGGGGAAACCCACCCCCTTCAGCTCCCTACATCTCCCGAAATGCGGATACGCCATCAACATCTCAAGGAAAGGGGAAGGGGAAAGAAAGAGAAGTTCTATCGTCTGCAATGGAGGTCGACGTTATCCCAGAGGCGGCAACCAAATCTGGTGCTGAGTCTGCCCGCCTGACCAAGGACGAGTGGCTTAAGAAAATTGGGTGTGTCAGATACGATTCTCTCAATCTCAAACCTTTACCTTATTGTTTTGGCTTCTTGCCTCGAACAGGTTGCTTGTTGCAGCAGTGGAGACACGGGCAAGACAGCTGAATATCAAGACAGAGCTCACCAACCTAAAAGGCCTTCAAGACAGGTATTCTGTCAGAGGAGAACAGAATTCCGAAGGTTCCAAGCGTCTTATTGAAGAACTGGACAAGAAAGTGGCTGCAGACAAAGCAGCTGTCGCTAAGCTGAAAGAATTGTGCTTCAAATTGGCCTCTGGTTGTCCCGGGGACGATGATCCTGAATTCCAACCGCCAACGAGCGAACGAGATACAAAACAGGATATCATAGCCGCAGAAGAACGAAAAAACCTCCTAGCGTCGCTGAAGCAAGTTCAGGAGGATGTCCATCAAGTCACCACAGCGGTCAGCGAAACGTCAAAAATCTTGGCAGAACACCGGAACCATGTTGCTGCTCTCAACGATCAGCACATTGTACATGACTCAGATGGGGACGTCGATATGGATACCGCCCAACCTATTGCTGGACCCTCCTCATCGTCATCAGCCAGACAGGCTGGTGACCGATCTGTTTTCAAGGAAATCACCAAACTTAAACGCCGGATCGAACTGCTGGAGCAAGGATTAGAGGATGCTCGTGCAGAAGTAGAGGTTGCACGAGTAACACTCGTGGCCAAGATTGATTCCCTGGCTGAGGGCCAAGCAGCAATGGTTTCCGAAGCCACGAACCAAGACCAGACGCCGCCACCTCCCGAAGAGGCGGCTCCATCTGGCGATACACTTGTACAACGAGTTGATAGGCTTAGCGAGGAAGTAGCATTCGTGGCAACTATCGTTGCAGATGCTACAGAGAAAACCACGGAGATGTCATTAAAGAGCCTACGAGATCAAAATGTAGAGCTGCGTGAGCGCTTGGGAATGGTGGGTGGCTTCGCTTTTTGGCGGTCTATATCCCTTCTGATCGGACTCCGTCGCATTCAACAGCTTGAACAAGACCGTGCTCGTCGAAACGGCATTATCGATCAACTTGCGA
>WSTX01000391.1:0-10247 GCA_019633405.1 Tulasnella sp. 408 | reverse complement strand
TATTCGCAGAGATGTCTGTTTTCACGGGCTTTGTGGCTTTCCGTCCGGATAGTCTGGACTTCAGGGAAGCCCACCTGCTGGTCGGGCCAGGGGTAGTGCAGGTTTTGGTCTCTGCATGACTCGGAGAGGACTTTCGGGCTCTAAAGCTGAAGAGCTCCATGAAGGAAGAGTTAAGACGGGCAGGATGGTTATGGATGATGGGGCGAGAGGTTGAGAGCTGAGGAGAGCGGTCAGGCCAGATCGAAACTGGCCGAGTCGAGGGCTGGTGGCAACGGATGACGTAGCAGGATACAACGATGGCGAGGTAGGAGAGAGAGCAAGTCGTATGCCTGCTGGTGGAACCCGCCAAAGGGCTGGAACTGGGGGAACCTCGTAGTGAGTCGTGAAGAGGTCGGGAAGGTAGCTGGTAAAACAAGAAAGCAGTGTGTGGGGACGTTTGCCCTGGTTATACCCTCTGATTGTTCTCACGCCACCCCCTTCCACCCCGCCGAGCAACTCGGACTCCTTGCGACCCAATTCGAGTCTACTGCACTGCACTGTGACCAAGAAACAAAATGGGAGCCTCATATGCTTTCAAGTTGGAACAGGTCCTCTCAGATGTTGTCAGCAGCTGAGTGTACACCGGAAGCTTATTGGTTCGTGATCATGGATGCAGACACGGGCCTTAGTAAAAGCGAATCGCAAATAGATCCATCATTTTCCACTGGATATAATTAAACAGTTCGAATCCTTTAGGTTCTGCTTGGGTGCCTGCTTAATTCTGCCATGATGCTGGTTCCTTTTCGGCCCCGTCGCTCGTCTTTAAGATGGTTGGAGATCAAGAATGCCAGATCTACATCACGCCGCATCAGTTCTACGCTCATCAGGCCATGTCATAAAAAGATACTCACCTAAACTCTGTTCGAAATTCAATCGAGGGTCGCAGAAACTCTAATTCCATCGGAATGTCTTGTCAGAATCACCTTGCGCATTCATAAAATGGAAGGAGTACCTGATATCTCAGGCCAAGCTGCTCTTCACTAAGCTCCATACTTCCTCCCAGGCACTCTGTCACGCTGAATCCTTCTTCGTTCAACTCTCCTGTGAATTCCAAACTGATTCCTCCTAGCCGCGATCCACATTCCGTGTGGATCCTGAGACATGAGGTGACTTCAGACACGATGGTACTGAAATGGCGAGTCTTGAGACCACTTGAAGAGGTCAGTGTGCTACCCAACGATAAAGGCTTGATTAGAGGGGCTTCTCTACCCAAAGCAACCAGGACTCTGGCGTACTTGCCGTGCATCGGGTCGCAGACCCAGATGACTGGATGCCCTGACGATTGCACGGCTTCGATGTGTCCAGCTAAATGGGCACCGATTTTCTCTGCTCCATATCGCGTGATAAGCGTGATCTTTCCATCTTCTCGAGAAGGGTTCACGACTATGAGAAAAAGGACTTGTCAGGAGAGTAACTTCAGGACGTCGCAACCGAACCGACACACCATCTAGAAGTTGCACCAATTCGTCGGGTTTCATGCTAGGACCGACCTTGACACCGATAGGATTTCTGATTCCCCTGAAGTACTCGATATGTGCACCGGTCAATTGACGCGTCCGGTCCCCGACCCAAAGGAAATGGGCCGAGGTGTTGTATGGGGCCGAGGTCGAAACCGGTGCCTGATTTCTACTCGCTGTTCAAACCGAATTAGTAGCGCTAATGATGATCCGAACAGTTCCGATGTGGAACGTGACCTCGTACCTTGGGCAGCAAGGACCGAGGCTGGAACGGGAAGGTTCCGAGTTAAGGCTTCTTCGTAATCGAGCATCAGGCCTTCGTGACTAGAATAAAAAAAAACTTGCTCAGCATCGCTTCCGTTATATTTAATGCTTTCGGGTACCTCGTGTAAAGGTCAACGTCGCTCAAGACGCCGTGTGCACCACCCCTTTCAAAAGCGGCCCCTCCGACAAAGCTAGGCTCCGCCCCGATTGTTCGACAGAAATCAATGGCATCAGCGAGACCATTTGAGATTGTTTCAAACTCGTTCCTGAATAATGAGGAGTCAGCAGTGCGCTGTTCCCTGCGCTCGCGACACCACCGACCTCAGCGCGGGGCTTCGAACGTGGCTCAGCGACCAGTCCCTTGGGTTATTGAGCGACGCGAACCCGGAGGCCAAAAGCGAGCGGACATAGTTCAATGTGGTGGTAGAGTAGAAATAAGCACTGAGGAGGCGCTGAGGATCCGGTTCTCGGTCGTTCGGGGAGAGGCTAATATGCAGTTAGATACGCAGCTCTAGATCTGTAAACGCGTATTGGCATCTCACCCATTCACGTTATCTCCCCTACGTCCAGGCTGGGTCAGATATAGCAATTCGGGCTCGGTGCTTTAGACGAACCTAAAGCTAGGCACTTCTTTCACTGTTCCGTCTTCCCCTTTGATCTTCTCCGTCGGACTGCTTCGAGGCTTGGCGTACTGACCCGCAATCCGGCCAATACGGACGATTGGCATGCGTGCACCCCAGATCAGAATGAGAGAGAAAGACAATATAAGACCGATTTTGTTTGAGATATTTTCCTGTTAAACATCCTAATGTGCTCAGCCACCGTTTCAACGGACCGTCATTAGGTCAGCGAACCTGGGTGCATGCCTCGAAGCTCTCAGCACAGTCTCCAGCGTGTAGCAGGAAGGCTTGGTTGTTTTGAACTTGGATCAACTGATGACGAAGGCGCTCGATCTGAAAGGCGTTCAGAGTGTTTCAGTCTTGTTCGGCTTCGTTGGGCGGTGTCCGAAAGGAGGGTGCTCACCTCTCCAGGGGACACAAGTGGCGGGAGCTTCTGGATTTTGTCCAAGACTCTAAACATTGGAATGAGGGATGAGCTCGAGCTTTCTCGGTCCACGTCAATTTCGTAGCTTACCCCTTCAGTTTGGACTCGTCCGGATAGATTACTGGCTGAGCCACGGGCTTTGACCTCCACGATGAAGGGCTCCAACCATCATTTGCGCCGTTGCTGGGAGATTGAGATGCTGGGCTGCTCATGCTCGTGTATGCTGGCGGGCAAACGTGGTCGTCGAGTATACGGCAAAACAGGAGGGCGGAGAGTCAAAGCAGAAAACTCGGCAATTTAAACAACTATCCACACGTGATTACGGTGAATTCAGGGGTTAGTGCTGTACCGTTCGAATAGGGACGCGATTTACCTCCCGCTAGATGAGAGTTATAGGCGGACGTTCAATATGGCGGATAGTCAAAGGCCCAAAAGAACGTTCTCCACCACTGGCGAGGGCGCAGTCAAGGGAGTTTTGGTGTGGTACGTCAGGAACTTTGCTCGTGGTGCATGATCGCTCGGACTCTGCGTCATCGGTAGCGCACTTCGGAGCACCGATATACGGAGCCGAGTAACACTGCTCATCGTACTGTCATTTTTGGCTCGAAATTAAGCAAATTCTGGGTCTCACCAGAGCTCCGGACCTTCCTTTCAGGCAGAGGCACGCAGCATATGGCATTATTCAGGAACTGCCACAGGACTTAGAGACTCGTTAACATCAAAGAGGCCAATATGGGATTTGAAGCTCGAGTCTGGGGAGGAATGCTTAGCCCGCGATGTACCTGGTATTCCATTGTTGTCGGCATCCTGAGCGTGGATCCCGAGTTAAACACGAATAAGTGCGACCAGCGCACTGGGAAGTGACCTTGACGATAAAAGTACCTCTTTCCGATAGGATCGTAGCAAAAGAAGCATAGAGCTGATAGAGGTGAAAGGACGAACCCCCAGTCTTTGATTGCGATCGTTCCTCCTGTTTGTTCGCTCTTCCCGCGCATGCCTCAAACTCCGTTCCGCCACCATCCTGCCATTCAACCCGAATTCGGAGAATGAAAGATTCGAATGAGTCCTACCGCGATGGACGTCCTCTCGTTACTTTACATCGATTTATTATACAACACCCTTTTTGGATGCAAATGGTGTACGAATTGTCCTCATATAGGTGTCAGCCCATCAGCTCTCCGTCGTCTCGACCTCCTTCGCAGTAGGCTGTGCGTCCTGCACTTGTCGGTTTGTCACCCCAGAGGCGACTGGCTTACCTCGACTGGGGCGCTTCCCGCCTCCCAAATTCTTTGTCGAGCTGGCATCCTCTTCGCCCTCACCAGGCTTGGCATCCGACCCCTTGGATGACGGACCAGAGCCATGATGACCACCACGACCACGGAGCCCGCCAGCCTTTCCACCTCGACCAAAGCGGATTGATCGAGGGACGAGTGAGAGCGAGGAAAGGTTTGACGTTAGACTGTCCAGCTCCTTGTCCACGGTTGAAGATGCAGGGGCGGATGCCGCAGCGAGTGACGTTTTCACGTCTGTCCCGCTAGAGACGCGGAGGTCAGGTGCAGCGGAACCGCGTTGGGTTGCAGTGGGACTGGAGGCGGGGCTGGATTCCGGAGATGCTGAGCGATTGGGTTCGACGTCCATCGGTGCCTCTCCCTCCTTAGAACCTGGTTGGCCCGGCCGCGGTTTCCATTCTTTGCGCAAAAGACTGGCACCTTGCCCCCATCTATGGAGGATGTCGCCGACGCCTTTCGCTGTGACGCTGAAGTAGTATTCTTTCGGATATTTGTGAAGATCAATGAGGTGGAGGCGCCGCCCTTTCGGAGAGCTAAACTTATGGTCGCAGCCCGATACGAAGCAGGAGAACTATATGTGAGCGTAGAATCAGAACGTCGTGCCCCAGACTGATGTGACACTAGAAGAGGTCGGTTATATCTGACGTACAGTTCGTTCGCCACGATCTCGGCGGACTTCGACCAAGGGGTCGTGGCACTCAGAGAAATGCTACGAGAGCGAGAGCAAGAGAAGGGCCATTCGTTAGTCGGGGACGAAACAGGAAATGTCTTGGGAGAAATGGGCTCACTAGATCCAATAGTCGCGCGTCAGGGAAGACCTTTCCGCATATGCCTTCTCTCGCCGACGTCGCGTGGCGCTTAACCTCTGGAGCAGTGCAAACATGCGTATGATAGAGCGAGTAGTGCTTCTCAAACTCTTTGCTGCTTGCAAGGATTGTGGTAGAGTTTGGAGGGTTGCATGTGGGCGGGAGTGTACAGGAGATCGCCTTAGTTGGTGACTTGGCTGCAGTGAGCGATCCTCTTCTTGCAGCCTTGGGTGAGAGCTGTGTTGGTGGAGAGGACGACAAGCTGTCCTTCGATGCGTCTGACGCGCTTGATGCCGACTTACGAGGTCGCTTGGACGCCATTAGGTAGAGAAGGTACGAGGTTGGATTGAGGCACGAGATTAGTCCAAATTCGTAATAGCCTTGCGCGTGTTTCTCAGCCAGTCCAAATTAAGATGTAACATCGAAACACGCCGATACCTGCAAGGATGTACTTGTGATCTTAACCCGAACTCATGCTATATAGTGCCAAATCACAGAGCTGAAGCTCAAGGAACACAGAGATCGGGGAGCAGAATGAAGGTGCGTGAACTCACGTGATCTCGTCCCATCTGGCGCGTGTAGCGTCGTATTCTCCCCAGAACGCGCCGCTGCGTTAGATGATGACCCGGTCGCGAGGTGAAATTGGCGATCAGGTCGTCAAGTACATCAGGGCTGTTACGCTTTGCGTAGACCAATCCACAACCTCTCAAGGGGTGGTGATACTCTCGGTTTCGCCGGCGTTGCGGCCAGTTCTGTAAAGGAGACGCTGGTCCCTCAGTCGAAATCGGGCAATGTAAGGGGGGTAGGAGATATCTGATTGCTGAAATATCTGGTCCCCTCTCAAAGGATACAGTACTGTCTACAGAGTCGAGTGAAAGGACACATAACGTTTGGTTGGGAAGATCTTCATCACGTTAAAAAACAGTATTAATTGTGACGAGCTATGAACGATAGAACAGACTTTCGGAGGCAGGTTTCAGACGTAAACTCGCCCGAGTCGAGTATTACAGTAAGAGTAGCTGATCTTGGAGACGGGCTTGTAGGTAGGAGGTTCAGGCGACCGATTTCGTGGGGGGGGGGGTTGTAGATGGGGTCCGATCCGGTAACACAAAAGCTAGCCGACGAAGAACGTCTTCAACGTCCTCATCATGCGGAAATAGTCACATTTATTTGTTCTGCATAGCGTGACATAGCCTCTATGCTTCGGTCCTGATCCAGGTATAGATTGCCCACAGAACGTAGAGTGTTTGCTCGACCCCGGACGTCACCGACGCGAGTTTAGATCTATTGCATTTTATTGAAAGGCTCCTCTGCCTGGGTGTGTTTGGATTGAAGATGGTAGACGTGTTGCAGCCCGTTCAACACTTTCGTTCGACCATGGTCGTCACCGACGCGAGTGTACAATGTTTGCGCTCGGGTGTAGGACTCTTCTGCCTGGAGGTATTTGAACTGATGGCAGTAGATTTTTCCCAGCCCATCCAACGTTTTCGCTAGACCGTGATCATCACCGACGCGAGTGTACAATGTTTGCGCTCGGGTGTAGGACTCTTCTGCCTGGAGGTATTTGAACTGATGGCAGTAGATTTTTCCCAGCCCATCCAACGTTTTCGCTAGACCGTGATCATCACCGACGCGAGCGTAAATTTTGTACGCTCGGTTGAACAATTCTTCTGCCTGAGTATATTTAGACTGAAAACAGTGAACGTTTCCCAGCCCCTCCAGCGTGCCCGCTCGACCATGGTCATTTCTAAGGCGAGTGTAGATTTCTTGCGCTCGGGAAAATGACTCTTCTGCTTGAGTGTATTCAGATCGAAGACGGTAAACGTCTCCCAGTCCCTCCAACGTATCCGCTCCACCGTGATCATTACCGAGGCGAGCGTAGATTTTTTGCGCACGGATGAACGACTCTTCTGCCTGAGTATACTTGGATTGAGAGCAGTAAAGCTTTCCTAATCCCACCAACGTATCCGCTTCACCGTGGTCATTGTGGAGGCGAGTATAGATTCCTTGTGCCCGAGCGAACGACTCTTCCGCCTGAGTGTATTTGGACTGAAGACGGTAAATGGTTCCCAGTCCCCCCAACGTGTCCGCTTCACCATGGTCATTACCGAGGCGAGCATACATCCCTTGTGCCCGGGCGAACAATTCCTCTGCCTGAGTGTATTTGGATTGAAAACGATAAATGGTCCCCAATCCCCTGACCGTGTTCGCTTGACCGAGGTCATGACCGAGGCGGGCGTGGATTTCCCGCGCCTGGATGAACGACTCTTCTGCCTGAGTGTATTTGGATTGATGACAGTATACGGTTCCCAGCCCCTCTAAAGTGTTCGCTCGACCATGGTCATTACTAAGGCGAGAGTATATTTCTTGCGCTCGGGCCAGCGATTCTTCTGCCTGGCTGTATTTTGCTTGAATACGGTAAACGTTTCCCAGCCCCTCTAAAGTGTCCGCTAGACCTAGGTCATGACCGAGGCGACCGTAGATTTCTTGCGCTCTGCTGTACAAATCGATTGCTTGGGCGTACTTGGATTGGGCAAGGTAAATGTTTCCCAGCCCTTTCAACGCGTACGCTCGACCCAGGTCATCACCGAGGCGAGCGTAGATTTCTTGCGCTCGGGTGAACAACACTTCCGCCTGCGCGTAGTTAGATTCAACATGATAAACCTCTCCCAGCCCAGCCAGCGTGTTTGCTCGACCAACGTCATCGCCCAGGCGAGTATAGATCTCTTGTGCGTGGGTAAACGATTTTTCTGCCAGGTAGTATTTGGCCTGAACACGGTAAAGGTTTCCAAGCCCAAACAACGTTTTCGCTCGACCATGGTCATGATCGAGACGAGCGTAGATTTCTTGCGCTCGAGTGTACGACACTACTGCCTGGTTGTATTTGGATTGAAGAGAGTAGCCCTGTGCCATAGAGGTCAGGGCAAAGGCAGCGTCTGTTCGGTTACCCGTGGACCTCGCGACTGACAGCGCGTGCTGGAACAGTGCCAGAGCTTCTTCATGTCTGCTTTGCCGGAGATTCATGTTGCCCATTTGGATCAAAAGGTCGACAGAAGGGAGTTTGGAGCCCGAACGATTCCCACCTAATGGAGGCATTGACGGCTGAGAAACAGGACGTGGCTTGTTGAGACGATTTGCCACAGGATTGGGGCTAGTGCTGGAACTCACCATCCACTTCAATTCATCACAGCACCGAGAAATGCTTGGTCTGGCTTTAGGATCGAATGCCCAACAGTCCGCCATCAGATTGCCAAGGGCTACGACCTCCGCCAGCTGAGCGTCTTCACGTGGTGAAGGAACCTCCCCTTGAATCACGGTCAACGTAATGACGCCATCCGAGCTGAGTTCAGGGAATGGAACTTTATTCGTCATCACCTAGGAAGGATCCGTCAACGAGGTTTTGACTATTGCAAGAAGAAACTCGGATATCCGTGTTCCGCCCTACCTCCCAACAGATCCAGGCAGCCGCCCAGATATCGCTCGACAAAGCCGGGCGTCTCCCGTTGACGACCTCGGGAGCTGCCCAGCGGAGCGACCAAGCAGGTCCCGTCAAGGTTAAGTGATTGCCGGCGGCACCGACGTGTAGCTGAGTGGAAGGTTCCTTCATGGTCGGATTTCCCAGCGCTCGTTGACTGGGTTCGTCGCCCGTAACGTCATTGTCTAACGCATCAGCTACACGAGCCGAGCCAAAGTCGGTAATGATCGCGCGATATGAAGGGCTAACGAGAATGTTGAACTATGCGGCAACATTGGGGTTATATGCGCCGTCCCAGCTGGATGGATTGTCAACTCACCGACTTTAAATCACCATGGCAAATCGGTGGTTGCCGAGAGTGAAGATATTTGACACCCTCGAATGTATCTTTGATCTAGAGTATGAAGTTCCGTTGGTTTTTCACGAGTTTCCTCATGGCGTACTGCTCTTACTAGTGAAATGCGTTCCGGAATTTCCCAGTCTCCCGTAGCAAGAAATTCACGTACATTTCCGTTCGGCTCCCAAGACAACACGATCCAACCGATTCCGTTTTCGAGATCTTCGACAAATCCGACCAACTGAACGATGTTCTCGTGCGACAAACCTACCATCGTCTCCACTTCGTGAATAAATTCCTAAGAAGAGTAGATGAGTATTGCGGCGGAAGAGCAAAAATCACCGTCCTTACATTGGCGAACTTCTTTCTGTTGATATTCCGAGAATATCGATGTTTCTTCACCGCCACCGGCTGTTCAAGGGTCCCTTTCCCTTGTCGAAACGTAGCCTGGACCACGTCTGCCTTGCCACCACTTTTGAGAGAGTCGAACGAGGTAAAATTGATCGAGCTTGAATGAATCCGGAGAGCTGAAAAGGCATGGATTCTTTGCCGCTGCATACTCATCAAGGTTATCAAGGCCATCACCTATGCAAGGGGTGTGGGACTCACCCCGGGGGGTTTCTTTAGTACTGCTTCGTCACCGAGTTCAGAGCCTTGGCCGGCGTTCCCCTTTTTGGCCTTCTTGTCAGTATTTTCCTCAGTGAGCGGGCCTTGCGGTTGCAAGCTCCGAAACCGGAGACTCGGATGAAGGTTGTTAAACTTGTCTCGTAGTTTCGAAGAAAATGTCCACATTATTCAGACTCTGAGTAAAGGTTCAATCCCAGGAGAGTGGGTGAGAGGTACGAAATGACCTGGTTGCGATTAGAACGTGCCAGGGAAAAAGCAGGTGGCCTTTTTGTATCTCGCGCGTAGCAGGGTGAATCAATGATAGGGGAATTGGCGCAGGATTCAAGTCTCTAGCTGAAAGGCAAGATGTGCAATGCAAGCCCCTGTGGCGGATTTATGGGCCGGCTCGCGGACATAACGGGCCTTGGCTTGGGACTGCAGGCCTGGACTCCATGACGAGTTCGTACCAACCCGTCCAGTTTCATCTTCCGTTCGTCAATACGAATATCCTGGATCCAGGCAATGAATTCCGGTGCAGACAGCGCCCAGACGCTTCAGTCTGTCGGACGCACGCGTTAAGCCTCTGGACGGGAAACTCAGCGGTGTGAAAGGTACATTGTCACTGACGAAGTACAAACCGAGGATGCGATTAAACTAGGGGTCTCATACACAAGATGAAATAAGGGAATGATGAGAAGGATCAATTAATGTCTATTTCCGTCGTGCTTGGCGTGTCCCAGAGACTTCGTTGCGAGCTGGGACAGGGATGCTAGGAGTAGTAGGCTTTGGCACAGGCTGCTCCGCCGAAGGATCGTTGGGTCGTCTTCGATTCTGATTAGGTTTCTTCCTCGGACGTGCTTTGCCTTTCTTAGGGCTATTTAATTCGGCCTCTGCGGCTGTAATTGCAGCGATTGTGGCAAGGGTTGCTTC
>WSTX01000390.1:0-10273 GCA_019633405.1 Tulasnella sp. 408 | reverse complement strand
GGTGGGCAACTTGAGGGTCAAGAAAAGGAGTGAACTCAAGGAGTCGGTAATGGTGGGGAGAAAAGGGTAATGTATGTCAGAAAAGAAAGACGAGAGATGTGTAGATATTCTTGCGATGCTGGGCATTATATAGTTCCTCCATTCGTGGCCACCGCAAGAGTGCCCACGGCTGGGCACGGCGCCCGCGTAGTACCGCCAAGCCTCCCCACAGAGCGCAGCATCCGAGATTCCACACAGGAGACGCGAGACCATACTCGGGACCCGAACATTCCTCAGAGAAAAGTCTTCCTATGGTAAGAGCAAGCTGACATCAGGAAAAGGCTCATGAAAACTCCCGAGCACACATCAAACGTGGCCAAATTTGAAGCGTCTTTCGCTCATTATTGATGTATAAATAGCTGTCTTATATCTCGCTATGCGCCGTACTTTGAGTCGGATCACGCCTTAAACATTCGGACGCACGCCTGGACGATACGATGTGGTCCCCAGACGTTCGGGGAACTCGGCCCGTCACATTAGAGAAATATCAGTGAGCCGAATACGACACGCACGTTAATATTACTTCCGGCTGAAATAACGGTTGTATTCTAGTCACTGTCTATCAGCGATGCAGAACGGAACCAGTTCCTGGCAGCAGGCAGCGCCTTGACGAATCAAACGCCATTTCAACTTCCCAATCTAAGTGGAGATCGTAGTAAAGTCGTATTTTCGGTCATTTTCCATTGTTTTGCAGGAGATAAGATACGAATCAGGGACATTGACATCTGGCAATCGGAGGCGTAGAGTGGAATGACCGAAGGCTTAGAACCAGTTATTCCCATGACCGGTTTGGCAGGTTACTTGTTCCCATCACCGATTCGACTGGTGATGGGTCTTGTCAGCGAAAGTAGTTTCCTTTAAGCGCCAATGACGGACGCATATTTCGTCAGCGTTTACCTACTCATCCACTCTGCGTAAGCGTTCCCTTGGTTGCCTCGCGGTCACGTGCTTCGACCCCGCCTTCCTGCGGTCTTTTCGGCCACTACCTTCGCCCCGACTTGCACCTTCGGCATCCGTCCCCTCTTCTTGCGTGGCCATTGCTTTTCCTGACGTTTTCGGATCGTAACTCGGCACGTTTGGGGTCGAGAGGGGTGCCATGTCGTACCTTCGCCACGTATTGCCTTCTTCAGGTCCTTAGTACAGGTTCACCGCGAGACTGAAGGGCCGATCGATCAACTGGTGATCGGTCGAAGGATCATCACTGTTGGTCGTGTCACTTGCATGCCACCATGGGAAGAAGAAACCAACCTGCTCGGATGTATCCACGTCGTTCGCATTCTGTCGATCAGTTTCGTTATGGCAATAATCATAATAAGAATCATGGCGTTTATGCGTTTAGCCCCCGTCGATCTATTTCGGTGAGTCAAAGGTTTATGAAGGACTCCCGCAATTCAGCCCGAGCGCCTAGTCGGTCCTCCAGCGAGGCACCGCAAGAGGCAAGAGGCATCGAGCGTCACTCGGCACTAATCCCCCGGGGAACTCGCAACGTGAGATGGTTTCCAAACCGACCGCAACATCATCAGAAGAACATCGAATACGCATCATATATAGTTGACGGGAAGAATGCTTGAGAGATTTTTCTGATTCGTAAGTCATCCGCGCCGGATTTTAAGATGTGAAGAATCCCATAACCAATATATGCCACTTGTTTTAGAGTAGACCAGGTTCACTTTACGGAGGACGTGCCGAATGATGGCAATTTCAGCGATGTCAACTAGTTCGAGGTGGGGCCGATTAATCAAATCCGACCCTTGGGGCACGTGGAACCTCTCCCATCCTTCATATATAGCTTTAGCCAAAGACATTCCAGTTCAGCAAATTAGGTAGTCGAAATAAAGTTGTCATATACAGTAATTAATTGTACGAAGTGATGAGTAGAGTGTGGTTTGGAAATTAATGACGAAAAGCAGGCCTTTTTTCTACAAAGGGGAATGCCATAAGAAGTTCTATGCCGCGTGGGCTCCAGGTTGAAGAGCCATCTTTTTGACGTTGTAATTTCGTACCAAGCAACCGGCGACGGAGGCAAGAATGCTAGAGGGAATGCCGATAATAAACACGTAGCCTGAAAGAGTCGACATCAGATTTGCTGCTAAAACGAATGCAGAGGCTCATCCCGACCCACCAAGAGCTTTCGAATATGCGGTGACCACACCAGATTGCACCTCCGGAGGTAACAGCTTGATCGCCTCCACCGACTGCTTTACAGCAGTAACGACCTCTGGAGGAAGGCCAGGGGCATACATGGAAACAAACGTGCCCAGTTTGTTGCCAAAGACGGTTCCAGCGACCGCAATGCCGAGGGTACCACCAAAGGCTTGGCTGAAATTGACAAGTGCCGTGGATTGAGGGATCAACTCGGGCTTCTTGGAATATTCAGCCTGGGATGCAAAGATACAGTTCTATTGGGAGGAGAAAATATTCCGTTAGCGGCCGTATACAGTCCTTGGTCTTCGAAAGCTGGGACTAAATTGGTACCTGAAGAGCGGCTCCGCATCCAAGACCCAAGAGGAGCTGCATCCCAATAAGGAAGCCAGTGCTAGGTTGGTGTTGAAGTTTCCAGAAGAGGAGACCGCACGAGAGAGCAGCGAGAGGAGGGGGGAAGATCAACCAAGGAAGAGGACGTCCAGTCTATTCGGGGGCAGACCGACAGCGTAGAAGATTAAGCACGGATGTTAAAATCGAACAACGGTCAGTATTTACCAGGTGGATGACACCTCCGGAGAACGAGGCACCAAAAATAATGCTGCACTGAGATGGTGGGGGGTTAGATGAGAGTCACAAATGCGTTGCCCGGAGAGAACTCACCATCAATGCTAAAATGTCGATGCCTGAGCGAGTTGCGGTGTGTTGTTGAGCCGATTGGTAGTAGAGAGGGAGATAGTAAATAGCGCAAAGCATTGCAAACGTGAGTAGGGACTATGGACCGACGGTAAGCATTTCGCTGCAAAAGGCCGGAGAGAAAAGGAACGGGGAGACATACACCCTCCAAGCAGCAGCCGACTTGTGTTCTGTTGGTCCACATAGAAAGAGGCATGGTGGCCTTTTCTTCACCAATGTACCATTCCCAGCCGATGAAGGCGGCAAGAAGGACGGCGAACTAACGGCGCAAGACGAATGAGCCAATCAACCCATAAACAGAGGGTGAATCACAGTACTCACGACGCAGAATAAGGCAATTACTGTCTTGTCGTTCCAAGGCTTGGTGACGCCTCCCCATTGCAAAGGCAAGAGGATAGATATAATCATGCTGGTTGAGAGAATAGCCCCAATCCAGTCGATCCCAGCCAGTCTTCTCATCGTCTCCTTAAACCCCGCCGGTTCGACGGTCGAGTGCTTCGGCTCAATGAAGACCAGGATCGTAACGATCGTAATTGCTCCAAGTGGAAGACTAATGATGGCCGGTAGGGAGTAAACCTGTCAACGACGGCAATCAGAAAAGGTGAGGACGGAGCATTACTTGATGTAGAAGCACCATCTCCAGGAGACATGATCGGTGAATGCGCCACCGAGAAGGGGCCCAATAACGTTGGCAACGGCGAACACACCTCCGAACAGACCGAAGAGAATGGGACGAGTATCCAGCCGGGTGACCACTGCCAAGACGGCAAGGCATGATGTCTAGAAATGTATCGACGATGTTCAATGTCTGCCTCTTCACGATGTAAGCAACAGACGCACGAAGATTCCTGAGGCACCTACGCCGGCGATGGCTCGACCAATGATCAAAGCCTCGACGTTTGGAGCAGCTAGACGACGCGGGCGTGAGTTAATTTCTTCGATTTTACGGGAAGAGAACGGCTCACCTCCACAGATGGCGCTGCCGACTTCGAAAATGGTGACGGCAAAGAGGTACACCCACTTGGTGGTGACCGCGGCAAGTACTTTGCCTGTAAGGGAGATGAGTAAGGATGTTCCGTGATTTTGACAGCCGCCTGCCCTACCGTACGTGAGTGCCAGGCTACATTGAGTGAGAAAATAAGCGGAAGCAATCCAAGTGACTTCATCGAGCGCATTGAATTCGGAAGCGATTCGAGGGATGGCCGTGGCGACGATTGTTTGGTCGAGAGACACAAGCAGGGCACTGTAAGCAGGGTTGTTACTTAACTCCGCATTTGCAAGGACAAGCAAATGACAGGTAAATATGTACGCACGATAACAGCATACCAATGAACATCAAAACCAGCTTGTAACCTCCAACGATCTTCGACTCATCCACCGACGGAACAGCAACAACGGCTTTCTCCGGGTCCTCTGGCTCTATAATCTTTGTTAAATGGGGACGGTCACGTGTCGGCGCATATTGTGGTTCCGGTTTCTCCGATGACATGGTTGCGTTAGAGAAACTCTAGGCGTCTTTGGTTAATGGGCGGGCGGTTCGAGTTAATGAAAAGGAGTATCAAGGAGTCCATGAAAGGTGAGTAGAGGGGAGCGGGATATATAGGCGATGGACGAATATCTATGCGATGCTGTGCATGGCGCCCGAGTCGTGCGACCGTAGTTGTTCAAGTTTCTCCGGAGAGCGCAGCGTTTGGACCTATCTACCCGAGCCAACCGGCGCAATCACTGCGGCTTTCGAAGGCCATTCCAAGTTCGCAATGGAAGTAGGGATCGTCCTAAAGTCATGTTTTCAGCCAGGTTTTGATTGCTTCATATATATATATATAAGGGAAAGGAGCCTGGTCTTCGAGGAGAGTATTAGGAATAAGCGGTAGGTAGCGGCAGGATTCGGAATGCGAGGACAATCCCACGGTTTAAAGTTAATGATAACGTAGTACACTGGCTGATACTTGGGGTTACGACCCCGGCGATCGTGATGGGGACCTGGACCAGCTGCTCGGGGTTTCGAGCGTCCAAGGCGGCCAAGATAGCTAGAGCCTCGCCACCTTTCGTTCTCTGATATTCGGATCCATTATTGTGGAGGTCTTCTTTGGTGCCTCCTCTTGCGAGGTCATATATTGGGGTTAGCGGGTCGAGGGAGGTCGTTAGTGAAGGGACACGTATGGCGCGCGTTTCGGCGAGACTCGATGAAGTGACCTAGGCGTTCTTGGGGTCTGGTCTCCGCCCATCGTAGCGGCGCCCGCGCCAGTCCCCGACTCGTGGGTAAAGTCAAGAGGCCAAAACGTCCAACGGAGACATTGAAAGCCACATTTTACACGTGTACACAGCACTTGAAAGCAATGAGCACATACAAAGAGAAATACAGGAGAGGTGCTTTGAAACAAAGAAACAGATGGGACGGAACGTGAGCCGCCAGCTAAGAGTAGAAGGCTTAAGCCGAACGCTGGTGGAAGATACGCGAAAAGGTGATCAGGACGAGAATAGTCGATGAGCAACCGGCGACACGCACGTCGACCTTTTTGCCCTCAGCCTTTGCGGATCTTCTGGTGTCCCTACCCTCACGCGGAGCGCTCTGGGGAGAAAAAAAAACAAGCCGAGATCGAGTCAGAAACCTAGCAATATAACACGAGCCAAGAAGGGGAAGCATACCGTCATAGGCACGTCTTCGTCCTTCTTCGCGCCGTCTTCATTCACATCTTCCGGGACCTCGGCATTTTCGGCTCGTCTCTGCTGAATTTCATCCACCCAGTCCTCTCTGGATCTATCGAGACCGTGCACTTCTTCATCTACCTCGAAATGAAGTACGCTAGCCGTTCTTGGGGGTCTGGGCTCCACCCATTGACTCGCCTGCGCCTCCCGGGTGCAAATTGAGCACGCGCGACCCCAGGGACACGTCCTGAGACTGGGTGGCCAACTACAACGAAGTCCCGATCTAATCGACGCATCATCGGTCGGCCATCCAGCACGGCGTGGATACCGAGACCCCCACCAAACGAGATGGGAGGGTCTTCCTAGCGTGGGGGGTACGCCCGTCGGGAGAGAGAAAAAGACTATCCGTACCTTGCGACGACGAAACCCCAATCTAATCGACGCATCATCGGTCGGCCATCCAGCACGGTGTGGATACCGTGACCCCCACCAAACGAGATGGGAGGGTCTTCCTAGCGTGGGAGGGTACGCCCGTTGGGAGAGAGGAAAAAAAAAAGTCATCCGTACTTTGCGACAACGAAATCCCGATCTAATCGACGCATCATCGGTCGGCCATCCAGCACGTTGTGGATACCGTGAACCCCACCAAACAAGATGGGAGGGTCTTCCTAGCGTGGATGGTTTTTGATGACGGGTATGGGTTGGAGGAAGAAAAATGGAGGGCTCGCGAGAAGGATATTCCCACAGTTTGTTTCTACGGGAATCGGGATGTCGCTGCGATCTCCTTGCAACGTCGTCGTCCGTGGCATGACCTCGCCTCCCGACAGACTGGACGTTCAGAGCACCAGGGGAAAGGGCACAGGAAGCCGGCCAGTGGTTTTGATTCGTATCTACTCGCTCCTGAAGATGATTAGTGGTCTTGATATAGGTCCACCTATTGAACTAGGTATGTCTATGCCTACAGTGGAGAGTCCGGCGTTGGGGCCGAAGGGCCTAGGTGGCTTGTTTACAATTGCAGAGGCAGAGTAGCTAAATAGCGGGAGGTATAACGTGTCGCGTGATATATAGCCAATCCTACTGCAGATATGCGTCACCGGTCGTGTGTCACTCGGATATCTCTGGCGAGGAGCGGCACAACTGCGAGGGAAGGCCGACCGTTGATTGGTCACTCTGAGGCTTCACACTAACCGCGAAGAGTAGATCCACGGGGACTCGAAAATATTGCCAGACTTTGATTGAGGGTGGCCGAGCAACCCAAGTAGATATGTCTCTCACCCACCTTTTATATGGGGTAGCCGAGTCTCCCTAGCTCGGTTATCTCGTGCTCGCTAAGTGCCGTTGACATAATCAAAAGCCAATGGCGATCTGTCGTTTACAAATTTCTCTTACCAACTTGCTCATTTATAGCCATAGCGTCTGCCCTCCAGGCCCTATCACGCCAGTCCGTTCACGAGACTTGCTGCTTTCACCAAGACGAAACAAACAGAATAAACCCATATCGGGTCGTTTATCATTTAAAACGCCGCAAATGCGCGGCTAGTCAGATTAGACCCCGGCGTTGAACGAGGGAAATTTCTGTGGTGTCAACAGGTCCGCAGCGGGGCCAATGAATGGGATGACGACCACCAGAGCAGGTAGGGCCTCTAGCATCGTTTGCGACTCGTAGTCTGAGGTCATTCAGGTTTTCGGTGGGAGTGGCTGGTCAAGGTTAGGTCGACAGATAGAGTGATTGATTGTAGGAAAGGACGAGTAGAGTATGATATGTAAAGTGATCATCCAAAGTATGTCGATTTCCATAAAAATGAATGCCATGAGAGCTTCTACGCGGCGTGAACTCCCGGTTGAAGAGCCATGTTCTTGATGTTGAAGTTTCGTACCAAGCAACCAGCGAGGGAGGCCAAAACGCCCGATGGAATGCCGATGATAAACACGTAGCCTGAGAGGATGGACGTCAGAGTTTATTGCGTTGCTCGCGTGCTGAGGTGAATGCAGATGTTAAGCCGGACACACCAAGAGCTTTCGAATATGCAGTGATAACACCAGCTTGTACCTCCGGAGGTAAGTGCTTGATCATCTCCACCGACTGCTTCACAGCAGTAATGGCCTCGGGGGAAAGTCCAGGTGCGTACATGGGGACGAAACTGCCCAGTTTGTTGCCAAAGATGGTTCCAGCGATTGCAATGCCGAGGGTACCGCCAAAGAATTGAGTGAAATTGACAAGCGCCGTAGCTTGAGGGACCATTTCGGGCTTATGGACGTACTCGGCCTGAACAGCAATGATGCAGTTCTATTGGAAAGAAAATTAAAGTGAGCAAGTGAACATGATCCTCAATCTTCGGATGTTAGGACAAAAAGGTTGTATCGCCCTACCTGAAGCGCGCATCCGCACCCAAGACCTAGGAGGAACTGCATTCCTAGAAGGAATCCGGTGCTAGGATTATGTTGAAGCTTCCAGAAGACGAGACCGCACGAAATAGCAGCAAGAGGAGGGGGGAAGATCAACCAAGGGAGGGGACGTCCGGTCTATTTGAATGGCGAGCCGAAAAGACAAAGTCTTAAGCAAAAGTGCCAGAATTGAGCCACAGATCCACATTTACCACGTGAATGACAGCTCCTGAGAGTGCTGCGCCGAAAATAATGCAGCACTTAGATAGCGGAGGGTTAGGTGACGGTTATCGACGTTGCTCAGGGAGAACGTACCATGAATGCCAAGATGTCGATGCCTGAGCGGGTAGCGGTATGTTGCTGAGCCGATTGGTAATAGAGAGGGAGATAGTATACAGCGCAAAGCACTACGAACATGAGTAGGAACTGTGATGACCTTCAGCATTTCGTCTTAGAGTAGTAGAGGGATACATACACCCTCCAAGCAGCAGCCGACTTGTGTCCTGTTGGCCCACATTGAAAGGGGCATGACGGCCTTTTCGTCGCCGACGTACCATTCCCAACCAATGAAGGCAAGAAGAAGCACGGCAAACTAATGGAGCTAAGGTAAGAAGGCGGTTCCGGCGCTGGTCAAGATGACCATAGTACTCACGACGCAGAAACAAGCAATAACAGTCTTGTCG
This sequence comes from Tulasnella sp. 408, assembly GCA_019633405.1. Taxonomy (NCBI): domain Eukaryota; kingdom Fungi; phylum Basidiomycota; class Agaricomycetes; order Cantharellales; family Tulasnellaceae; genus Tulasnella; species Tulasnella sp. 408. Next base: position 1,679 of record WSTX01000390.1, on the reverse strand, counting down.
GTCCAAGCCTTGCTGACACCTCCCCATTGCAAAGGCAGTAGGATAGAAGTGATCATACCAATCGAGAGAATGGACCCGATCCAGTCAACAGCAGCAATTCTTCTCAGAGTCTCCTTGAATCCAGCGGGCTCGACAGTCGAGTGCTTCGGCTTGATGAAGAGCAAGATCGTAGCAATGGTAACTGCGCCAAGCGGAAGGCTATCAACGGCGGAAAAGGAATAACCATTGTAAGCATCAGTCAGCAGAGGGGCGGAGAAGGTTCCCTTACTTGATGTAGAAGCACCATCTCCACGAGACGTGATCTGTGAATGCACCACCGAGAAGTGGACCCACCACGTTGGAGAAGGCGAAGACACCTCCGAACAAGCCGAAAAGGACGGGGCGAGTCTCCAACCGAGTGACGACAGCCAATATAGCGAGACACGACGTCTAAGAGTGAATGGACTGGTTCAACGGCAGTTTCTTCACGATGTGAAGGCCAGACGTACGAAGATTCCTGCGGCACCGAGACCAGCGATAGCTCGACCGACGATCAAAGCCTCGACGTTTGGAGCAGCTAGACGAAGTGGGCGTGAGTTACTTCCTTTCGACTCCGCGGAAACAGAACGGCTCACCTCCACAAATGGCGCTACCGACTTCGAAAATAATGACGGCGAATAGGTATACCCACTTGGTCGTGACCGCGGAGAGAAGTTTACCTGTCTCCATGGTTTAACAAAGACACTGCATGCTTTGTGAGTTCGGGTAACTTACCATACGTGAGGCACAGTCCACACTGGGTAAGGAAGTAAGCGGAGGCAATCCAAGTAACTTCGTCGAGTGCATTGAACTCGGAAGCAATCCGTGGGATGGCGGTGGCGACGATTGTTTGGTCGAGGGCCACAAGCAGAGCACTATGGGCAGCATTCTTAATCGACTCCGCAATTGCAAGGATAAGGAAAGGCAGCGAAAGGTATACGCACGACAACATCATACCGATGAAGATCAAAGCCAACTTGTAGCCTCCAACGAGCTTCGACTCATCCACCTCTGGAACCGCGGGGGCGACGGCTTTCTCTGGGTCCTCTGGTTTCTCCTCTACATTCCGCGCTGGTGTGACGGAGCGGAGGGTCACTGAATCGGGGCGGTCAGGTGTTGGAGCGTATTGTGGTTCCGGCGTCTCCGATGCCATGGTTGGGTTACACAAACTCTATGCGAATTAGGCCGATAGGAGGACGATTCGAAGGCCACGCAAAAGAGCGGCCTCAAGGAGTCGATGAAAGGCGAGGAGAGGGGAGCGAGATATTAGGAACCAAGAGCGACGAGGAATAGGTAGATATTCCTTCGAATGCTGGGCACTTATATAGCTTCCTCCATTCGTACCCACCGCTAAGACTGCCCATGGTTCTGGCACGGCGGCCGTGTCGTGCGATCGTATTTGTTCGAGTTTCTCCGGCGAGCGCCGCGTTTAAGGTTCCAGTGTTTGGACCTATCTACGCGAGCCAGCCGATGCAATCACGGCCGCTCTTGACTGTCATGAAGACCATTCCAAGTTCAGATCTACAGCGAAAATTGCCCTCAGTCATCTTTTCAGCCATGATTATTGCTTTGTAGAGGAAAGGAGCCTTGTCTAGGAGGAGAAACGGTACCAAATGAGGAACTGCGGTGGCCGAAGGTATAAAGTAGGACGTCCCACGGTT
>WSTX01000389.1:0-10278 GCA_019633405.1 Tulasnella sp. 408 | reverse complement strand
CCGCTTCCGATTCCGGGACCATCTCCACATGTGTTGCAGCGAGAAACAAGGTCACCGCTTTGAACTGGCTTGGAGATTGCGGCAGCGTTGGCACCGAGAGAGAGGAAGGCGGGGATAAGTGTGAGGAAGCTGAGGAGCATTGTGGAGAAGGGAGATGAGGCTAGAGAGTTTAAAGAAGGGAGATGAGGCTAAAGAGTGTGAAGAAGGGAGATGAGGTTAGAGAGTGTGAAGAGTGCGACCGATGGAGCTTGTGAGTGGAGACGAGAGACGATGATGTTATTCAAAGCCTGATTTCTCCTGGGCTTTATAGAGCTCGTGGACGAACGCCGTGCAGTAGCTGTGTCGGTGGAATTGTTCTTGCATGCCAGCCCAGTCAAGGAGACATTACCTCTTACGGAATCAGAGTCTCACGCTCTACCGATTGAGCTGGCCAGGCGGGCCTGCCAAGGACGCAGGCCAACTTAATATGGCCATTATTGGTTTGCCTTGAGATCTTCCCATCCTCGCCAGCGAGTTTCTTGACCCTGGTCGCCAGAAGACCCTCACCAGAAATCATCTAAGCCAGCCACTTTGGCTATTTGTCTTCTACAAAGTACTATTGTGATCGGGATTGTGAGGGAGCACGAAACGAGGTTATTCGCCTATACTTGACAAGACCCCCCATTATTGAAGGTCGAATACAAGTCACGGTACTAAAAGGAGCCATGAGCGGAATGTCTATTATCTCAATACCTTTGAGTTGCTCCTTCATTAGGCTGGGATCATGAGATTCGCCAAATCGCGGTATCTCAGAATAAACGTTGCTCCCCACGCCACACAAATCATAGTCCAAAATGTACCGTAAACTTTAGACAAAATCAAATTAGGGTGAAAACAAAGGGGTGTCCTGCAACTTGATCTTCATCTTCGGCCCTAACTTCACTTGTTTCTCGCCCGTTTGTGCAGTATTTAGCGCTTCTTCGGACACCTCATCGTCAGGAGTCGACCCCTTCCCCGCGATGACCGCAGCAATAAACTGCGCTTTTTTGCAATGCAGGATTTGGTACTTGGGGGATGGGGAGCTGTAAAAGGCTATATTTGATGGGAGACAGGAGCTCAGCCCAGCAAAATTGAAATCGTTGGGCGCCTATTCCGGCCCAAGACAAATAGACCAACACCCGCTGCGGACGTCGTATATACAATATGAGCAGGACTGTGGGATCCTTGTAGGAAGAGGAGATCAGACTGATGGCGTGTATGAAGCGTATCCCGCTTCTGCCGCCTGGTAGGATCAGACTCCTTACGTTGGCCCAGCGAAATTACCGGCGGAACACGGAATCCGGATTTGGAATATTTGATCTCATCAATTTGGCATAAATTACTTATGACCACGTATGATTTACCAACGACGTCCGAATCACGTTCATCAGGCACACTTAGTCGCCATATAACGTACGGAGGCTTTGTGGAGAAAGCAGTGCTTGGACCCTGACAAGTGGCAGGAAAGAGCCAGCGTAGAGCTTTTTGAAACCCCGATTCTTCAGTATACCTCCAGGACTATGAAACCATTTCCGGTGAAGAAAACCGGCATAACAGTCTCCTTCCCGGAAATAGGTGTCGTACTTTGGGCGTTGGTTACAAATGATAGGTTACGCTTACTCCAAAACCCCAGGGGCCATGTCCGATTGGGTGAGCCTTACTGGGCGACCATACGGCTACGTCGCATCTTGGGAGAACTCGGAGCTAAATGCGACTAACAGAGAGGTCGAATCCATTGGTTCCGCGATCTCGTGACCGTCTTCGCCGACAAGCGATAGTGAACGAAGAACTGGAAGAGGGAACGATGTCCAGACTCATAGTCAATTCATGAGATATAATTACGTTAATAATTCTGTGGTGTCTGTCTTGGAAAGATCTGAAATTTCGTGGATTTTGCTAAGAATCGTCGAACTCGGGAGAGATGTCGCCAGCCCCGTCAGTACCTATCGAAACCGCCGAAGCATGATTGAAATAGTATTTGTCTGATGTCTCTGGGGCATATATTGGATTATTCGGTCTAAGCCACACATTCAGATTCGATTTGGGAGCCCGTCACTGTCGTGGACAACAACCTAAACCCCGATCAGCCCCGCTGTAATCTCCGGCATCCAGCTCAAATGACGCGAACCTACCAACTTTGCTGGCATGTGGACAACCTGTCATAGAGCGCGGATCCCCTTTCGCTCCCGACACATGTCAACCCCGCTTATCGCTACGTGATCTGCGGGCTCACCTGACGGCGATTTAGTGCGTGCATGTCACTCGCGCCCCTTTTTTTGTGCTGGCACCGGTCGCCGCACGTTGCCCCGCTCACTTATCGGCTCGCAGGGCACGTAGGAATCAGAAAATTGTGAATTGATCTATACATGATGTAGCTATGTGTATACGAACGAAGTTTCAAAGATTCGAGAGCGTGCAGAAGGTCGCCCCCGTCTTGCCGGTCGCGGCAGTGAGTAAACAACCCCTCTCTCTCGCACGTCCTTCTGCCAACATTCCCGCGTCCCTCTTAAACGACGAATAGATCAGATACAAAGGGAAGCGCATTGTAGTCCAATAGGACTACAGTTCTGAGCTTGCTGTTGTTGCTACTGTGGCGGTAACGTGTGAGAGGGGCATTTCAAACAGGGTGCGGGTTCCCATCCGATCAACTACCCCACCCGAGTTGTATCCAGCCTGCCCCCGGCGGAGACCACACAACCCTCTATCTATCACACAATACAAAGGTTACGCTCTTACAATGTGCTCCATAGCATGCGCCATCATGACGTGCCGCGTCCACGCTCCATTCGATCCAGGATGCCATTGAAGGATTTCCAGGACTGGGTATCCCATCTCCCGCCTACCAAGCCGTCAGGATTTCGAAGCTTAGACAACCGACATCCTCTCATACACTCATCTATCTTCTTCAAGTGTGTTTCTAGGCATATACCCATCTCCACCAGTCCCAATTGCGTGAGTCGTCTTCCGTGGCTTGCTTGTACTCACACTTGACCACGCTCGGTGTCAGGGTCAACAAACACGCTTCCTTGAGTGGCTCTCTGATGCGGCTACCCCAATCTCCCTCGATAACCTCTTTGAAGGTAGCATCCCAAATGACGCGCACCTGCCAACTTTGCTGGCATGTGGACGACCCGTCATAGAGCGCGGGTCCCCCTTCGCTTCCGACATTAAATCCCGCTTCTCGCTACCTGAGGATACGCGGAATCAAATGGACTACCTTACTGCGCTTCGGTGCATGTATTCCACTTTGGTCTCCACCGGTGAGTGTCGATCGTCAAGCCATCTAGTGATGCTCTCAACTCGAAATTAGATGATACGTCTGATCCCGCATGGCAGCAAATGCCGCAAAAGTATCCACTCGATGCCAAAGCTTTCCTGTTCCTAAGAGAAGATGTCTGTACGACGTACTCCATCGAGATTCCGCACCGCCGTGCTCGGGACGTACCCTTAGCTGTCCGGTATGTATATTCTGGATTCAAGCTTGGGGCTCTTTGCGCCGTTGACAAATGTCGGGTATTCAATACTGCAGACAATGTGATTTGCTCTTCAAGGAGTTGGAGCTCGGTGCGAGTCAAGACACGGAAGACCACGGGGATTGCCGCCAATTTCGACTTTCTCATGCCTTATGCTCGTCGTTCCGCGTACATTCAGTCCCCGCATATTCGATTCAGTTGGTTGGGACGAGGATCGTCTTCTTCCTATTTGACCTTTCTTACGGCATCCAGTGCGCCAAAGGTGATATGGATCCTTTCGATGTAGCCAGTTGTTCGTATGGCGCAGAGTCAGAGCGCTTGTGTTGGAAAGCCGTGTTGTTAACTCCAGGATGCATTGTATTTGACTTCCCTTGATGGTTCGTCGTTGAGGCTAATTGTATGCCGTCCTACAGCTACACCCCTCCGGCTATGGTCACTTTCGAATATTGTGTCGATGATAACGTGTCATACAACTGTCAATTTCTGCCAGATGCCTTTGTTCAACATGTGTTTGATACGCAGCCTGTAGGAACCCGTGGTCCACCCACCCCCTACCCTACCCAAGGATGGATTCCAAAGCTGCTGTTACAAGCACAAAAGGGTGAGGTGGGCTTGATTGATTCCAGCGCATGTCTAACGGTTGTGTTTCTCCACAGACCATAAGGCGTTAACCAGAATTCCGACCGACGTACCCGCATTCGGATCACTTCTTAGGCTATGGCTTGATTATGTGAAAACTGCAAGCGTTTCGGATTGCGGTGCGTCCGATTCTGAAGTGAAGGGACGGGCACCATACGATGTGTGGAAGTTGGCGAATCTGCAGCGTGTGTGGAACTTGAAGGAGGTCCAGAACCGGCATCAGGCCGAAGCCTCTTGCATAGCTGACAACTAAAGGTTCTTTTATTTGATGGTGGATGAGCATGTGTCCGTATCAACTGGCATCTATTTGTAAGTCAGTCACAGTCGTCTATTGCACGCCCTGCCTTTTGTGTTAGCTTACACACGCTTGCGCGGTTGTCATATACTCCAGGCCCTTCAAGTAGGACAGTCAAGTCTGACGTCCCGCGCCCTTTCCGAGTATCTAGAGCGTCTGTTTGACGAGTGGTCGTGCGCTCGTCAGGTTAAGCGTTTCCCTTCCCGCTGAAAATCTCCCGGTCGTTCGCCTGAGCTTCGATATGTACGTGCAGTTCAATGCTAGTTAATACATTCACAACGCCTCCGTATGAAATATGAATGCAAAGGTACCAGCTTGAACAAGTCCTAGATTTTAAAATGCCATTTCCAAACTAGGCCTTTGAGACTGTTACATAGTGTAAGATAAAGATTCCGTGGCGCAGTTGTCCGACATTCCACTAGTCGATACTTGACAAAGCAAACCGTGGGTGACGCGTGACTCGTGGCTATTCCTTGCAACCTTGGTGTTCGAAATGCTAACTTGGTTGAGACTTTAAGGACCTACGTTTTCCGGTCGCAATATGGCCCAAAATTCAAAACACGCTTCTCGCGGCAGCGTAGGAAGATTCCTCCCACAGATGCCTCTTCGCAAACAACCCCCGTATATTGACAAAACAGGAATAACACAAACACAGCCTACAACACGTTGCAGCGACCCAAATATACACCCGAGACTATCTACAGCCCTCAGTGCGCAACGACGGTGGAGAAGACCTTGGCGTACACAGCCGCATCCAAACCGTACGCCAAAACGAAGTTGAACTTGGCGTTGACGTTCAGGAGGAACGCGACGATGGCCTTGCAGATCGCAGCGTCAGAGGCCACCTTGAGGTCGATTCCGAGGCCGACCGCGACGCGAGAAAGCACACCAAAGTCGTTGGCAATCCACGCCTTGACGCATTGGAGCAGAGTTGTGAGGGTGAGCTTGATGGCCACAGCAATGAGCCCGGTGGTCGACGCGATGCAAGATTCGATGTACGCCTTGAGCGCAAGCTTGATGGCTACAGCTGCCGAGGCGCAGGTGGCGAGCTTGATATCGAGGCGGAGGGACTTGACGACGCTCACCAGGACCTTGATTTTGGCATGAATGCGAGCTTGAAGGTCGACGCAGGTGGTGTTGGCCACAACGATGGCGTTCTTGATGAAGAGAATGATGTCGGCTTTGACTTCCGTGGCGAGGTCGGACTGGACGCAGATGGCGATGAAGGCCTTAAGGCACGCTGCCTCGACAGTGGTAAAGACGGTGACATCGATTTTGGCCTTGGCGAAGATACTGGCTCCGGTTCTGACAGTCCCCGAGGCGTAGGCGTCAAGGGCGGTCATCAGCTCGTCCCGTTCGGGGGTGCTCCAGGTGAGCACCTCGGCCCCGATGGTCAGGACAGACTGGACTTGAGCCTTGCAATCTCCAGTGGTGGTTTGGACAAGGGTATCAAGGATATTTGAAGCGAGAGTGAGGTGATCATAATTGCAAACGTCGAGGGCAGCGTCGACGTCAGCGGAGGTGTAGATGGCGCTCCCGATGCCGTTTCCGATTCCGGGACCATCTCCACAAGTGTTGCAGCGAGAAACAAGGTCACCGCTTTGAACTGGCTTGGAGATCGCAGCAGCGTTGGCACCGAGAGAGAGGAAGGCGGGGATAAGTGTGAGGAAGCTGAGGAGCATTGTGGAGAAGGGAGATGAGGCTAAAGAGTGTGAAGAAGGGAGATGAGGTTAGAGAGTGTGAAGAGTGCGACCGATGGAGCTTGTGAGTGGAGACGAGAGACGATGATGTTATTCAAAGCCTGATTTCTCCTGGGCTTTATAGGGCTGGTGGACGAACGCCCTGCAGTAGCTGCGTCGGTGGAATGGTTCTTGCAAGCAAACACGCCAGCCCGATCAAGAAGACATTACCTCTTACGGAATAAGAGTCTCACGCTCCACCGATTGAGCTGGCCAGGCGGGCCTGCCAAGTACGCAGGCCAACTTAATATGACCAGTATTGGTTTGCCTTGACCCTGGTCGCCAGAGGACCCTCTCCACGGATCATCTAGGCCAGCCACTTTGGCTATTGTCCTCTACAAAGTAGTATCGTAGTCGGGGTTGTGAGAGGTTATCCGCCTCTCCTTGACAAACCTCCGATCATTGAAATTCGAATACAAGTCACCGTACTAAAACCCGCCATTTCTATTATCTCAATACCTTTGAGTTGCTCTTTATTATGCTGGGACCATGGGATTCGCCAGATTGCTGTACCTCAGAGTAAACGCTGCTCCCCACCCACACAAGCCATAGTCCAAAATTTACCGTAAATTTCAGACAGAATCAAATTAGGGTGAAAACAAAGGGGTGCCCTGCAACTTGATCTTCATCTTCGGCCTTAACTTCACTTGTTTCTCGCCCGTTTGTGCAGTACTCGTATCTTCTTCGGACACCTCATCTTCAGGGGTCGACCCCTTCTCCGCGATCACCGTAGCAATAAACACGGCTTTTTTGTAATGCAGGATCTGGTACTGGGGTGGAGGTGGAGGTGGGGAGCTGTAAAAGGCTATATTTGATGGGAGACAACGGCTCAGCCCAGCAAAACTGAAATAGTTGGGCGCTTATTCTGGCCCAACACAAAGAGACCAACACCCGCCGCGGACGTCGTGTATACAGTCTGAGTAGGACTGTGGAATTCTTGTAGGAAGAGGAGATCAGACTGATGGTGTTTATGAAGGGAATCCCGCCTCTGCCGCCTGGAAGGATGGGACTCCTTGCGTGGGCCCAGCGAGTACCCGGCGGAAGACGGAAGCCGGATTTGGAATATTTGATCTCGTTATTTTCGCATAAATTACTTATGGCCACGTATGATTTACCAGCCGAGGTCCGAGTCAAGCCCATCAGACACACTTAGTCACCAAGTAACGTAGGGAGGAAGCAGTGCTTGGGCCCTGACAAGTGCCAGGAAAAGCCAGCGTAGGGCTTTTTGAAACCCAGAGTCTTTGGTATACCACCAGGGCTATGAAACCATTTCCGGTAGATAAAACCGTCACAACAGTCCCCTTCACGGAAAAAAGAATCGTACTTTGGGCGTTAGTTTACGGATGACAGCTTACTCTTATTCCAGAAACCTAGGGGCCATGCCCGATGGGGTAAGCTCTACTGGGCGACGCCACGTCTACGTCGCATTCCGGGAGAACTTGGAGCTAAATACAGTTAACAGAGAGGTTGAATTCATTGGTTGCGCTGTCAAGCCCACCGCCGCCGCCTTCGCCGACGAGTTAAGCGATAGTGAACGGAGAACTGTACGAGAGAATAATGTCCAGACTCATAATTCATTCCTGAGATATAATTACATGATTAATTCTGTGGTGTCTGTCTTGGAAAGGTCTGTAATTCGTGGAGCTTACTAAGAATCGTCCTCTGGGAGGGATATCGCCAGCCCCATCAGTTCCTATCGAAACCGCCGAAACGTGATTGAAATCGTATTTGTCTGATGTGTCTAGAACATGCATTGGATTATTCGGGTTAAGCCACACATTCACACTCGATTTGGGACGCCGCCACTGTCGTGGACAACCTAAACCCCGATCTGCCCCGCTGTAATCTCCGGCATCCAGCTCAGCACCTATCAACTTTGCTGGCATGTAGACAACCTGTCACAAAGCGCGGATCCTCCTTCGCTTTCGACATTCAATTCCGCTTATCGCTACATGATCCGTGCGCTCAAATGCAGGCCCTGGCATAATGCAAAGGTACCAGCTTGCACAAGTCCTAGATTTTCTTTTTATCTTGAGAGGCCATTTCCAAACCAGGGCTTTGGTACTGTATGTTATATGATCAAGATTCCGTGAAGTGCGGGACATTGACCAACATTCAAGAGGCGGCCAGGAGTCGATACTGACAAAGCAAACCGTGGGTTGCGCGTAAGCGGCTGCCGGTCATAGACTTCAGATCATGGTCGTTTCCCATTGTCAGGGACGTTCTGTGTATCTAAACGTTCAACATTCGGCTGCCTTCAGTCTTTTAATCGACTATCCGGCCGTGTACTCGTACGTAAGGCTTAACCTTTTCCGAATCGCATGCTCACCCTACCCCTCGAAAGACGCAGAACACATCAATGACAGAACTTCTAGGAGCTTCGTCCGGCTATGCGGTCTCTCCCCCATTTGATAGCGTTTCTTCTGGAGATTGCTTCCTCCAAGCAACAGATGGCACTCGATTCAAGGTCCTTCGCCATGTCCTAGCGGATACTTCTCCATACTTCGCAGATCTACTGAAAGAGATGCCGCCATCGCCTCCCTCCGAGCTTCCAACTTTTCATCTCGACGAGGATGCCCAAACTCTGCATGCCCTCCTTGCGTTCCTATACCCCGTTCACCTTCCTGACCTATCCAACGTCACCCTCTTCCTAAAAATTGCAGAAATTGAGGATAAATACGGCATCCCAGAACCGAGAATTGCCTACAGTTTCTCGACAGCTATGGGGATTCTTTCTTCAACCCCGACAAGACCTATAGAAAGAGCGATTGATCTCTTCTCGCTGGCCTGGAGGTTCGGCGCCCCGCGAGTGTGCCAAGCCCTTTCCCGACATACTCACTCAGTGGACTTGACGAATAAAGATATCGTTGAGAAGTTAGTCCACTCCTCAAAAAGTATCGAATCATTCATTGCGTTGACGGAGTTGCGCCGTCAACGTGAGCTCGCGTTGGACAGTATCGTAGAAGCGCTGGAGCCAAAGAAACACCTCTGCCCGTCACACTCTTCGTCGGACAATATGTTCTTCACTTTTATATCCATGATAAGAACAGCAGCTCGTAACGCCCTTCTTGCCCCTTTCCCCGTATGCCATGACGCGTTCTCATTCCTTGGAATCCAAGGCATGGATGGGATCCGAGCTGTTACTTGGTGCTCGTCATGCTACGCCCGAGCCGACAGAACAAGGTTGACCATGCAACTGCAGGAAGCGATTTCAAGATACCCGCAAATGGTATCAATGTGAGTATACCTGCCATTTAGATGCTATCCTCCTGCCGTGCTGAAGCTTTATCGTAAACGTACAGTATACCCGAAGAATTCGATATCTGGCCAGGAGGGAACAAGTGGTAGCATCTGCCGCGGCGGAAGTCGACTGTATTTAGTATCAGTTACTTGCAATTCATGCCCTACCGTCTGGGCAAGAGTTCTCTCCCCTAGACTAGAGCAAATAAGAACTATCGCTTCGGCTTCGTCGTACTGATAGCTACTTTATACTTTGACCTGCTTAATACTGTCTCTTGCTTGCCTTCGTCCAAGGGGAGGAGGCGAGCGGGTTCGTATAGCCGAGTCGATAAGCTGACACAGCAAAACCGTGGGTCTTCTCTTTCCCGGCGGCCGTCCCAAGTTCGCTCACGTGATTGTATTCTCGTCCCCAACTTCACTTACGAGAGTCTGTCCTGTTCAGACGTTATTTTACACTTAATACTCTACTTCTAAGGCGTATGTATGTCTAACTTTGGCCTTGTATGCTGCCAGCGTCCTGACTGTCACCTGCCCACCAGAACCGTCAGTCCCGCCGATGCTGCCCAAGGGTCCACCCAGCTTCACGGTTTCTCCCCCGTTTGACCCCAGCTCTCCTGGAGATTGTTACCTTCAGTCACTCGATGGTGCTCGGTTCAAAGTACTTCGGCATGTCTTGTCCGAGACTTCCCCATACTTCGCGGAGCTGCTGCAGGACATGCCACCATCAACGCCCTCCGAGCTTCCAACATTTCATATTGACGAGGATACCAAGACCTTGCACGCCCTCCTCGCGCTCTTATATCCTGTCCACATCCCCGAATTATTGGAGGCTCCTCTCTTGCTCCAGCTTGCAGAGAGAGAGGAGAAATATGGT
>WSTX01000387.1:0-10300 GCA_019633405.1 Tulasnella sp. 408 | reverse complement strand
TCTCTTTCTCAATACTAGTTATCAGAAGTTGCATCGCTTCGTCTACCTGCTGTGCTGCTGGGGGTAACATCTTCGGAGCTGGGTCAAAGGTCGGGGCGGTCTTCGAACAGGGGGATTGCTCTGAAAATCGAACGGTGGGAAACTTCAGGTCAGGCTCCAACCTTCTTGCCAGTGCAAACGCGGCAATACGTTTACCCTCCCAACTTGGCAATCAAGCCCGTTTCTGCTCCTCTCACGGCCTTTCATAGTGCGTTTTGCTCTAAAAGAGAGCCACTCTGGTACTGTGGATTCGCCGGGTGTCATTCGACTCTTCAGTCACAAAGTTCTCTTCACTATTGGATCTCGTTTCTCCGTGGATCCTGCAGAGTACCACCTCCTCTGCTGCGCGTGCTGAATGCTCTTCAAGGTTTGTCTCTTCCAGGGATTTGGCTCGCCGTTTTGGACTTGCTGAAAAATCTCTTACTTAGGTTTTCTGACTTGAGGCTCGTTAAAAGATCGGGGTCTATCCGACGAGTCCCACACTGGTTGATCGACCAACCCCCTCAGCGCGTCCGTTCTCATTACACTCCCCCCAAGCGCCAAGTCGGGACTTATACCCCTCGATGTCTGAAGAAGATCTATTTGCTTTGGCAGGTTCTTTGAATGCTTGGCAAGCGGTTGCAGTTGAACCAGGCAACCTCTAATCAGATTTCTAGCCTATAATTCCGAAGATGTGACGAATGTACTTCTCTGGCAATCCTCATCCGTATACCCCCTTTTCTTGCACTTCTTCGATTTCCGACCGAAGGCCGAGCTTAGTGGATTGCTCATAAACGAATTAGGCGACGATCTTGGCAGCCGACCTGGTTTGTTCATTGGGAGTGGCTCAATCAGCTGGTAATTATCAAAGGCAGATTTAGAACAGAATGCCCCTCTCATATCGCTTTCCGTTTTTCATTGCTTGAGATGAAGCTTAATACGCTCTCGAGTCTCTCTGTCGCTCTTCTCGGTACCAAATACGCTCTCGCAGTCGCTGAATGGGGTAACTTTGTCCAGATGCTCAAGATTGATCATTTGACCTGACGCCGTCCTTTCTTCGAAGGTCAATGTGGTGGAGCTAACTGGACCGGTACGCTCTAGCATCGATATATATTGCTATAATAATCAAACCCCCCCTCAGGTTCCACTCAGTGTGATGCTGGACTCACTTGCGTGTACCGGAATGACTGGTTGGCGTTTCTCTGCACGCTTTTTGACGCATTGAGCTCATCTACTGCGTTGCTAACAGGTATTCACAGTGCTTAGAGGCTAGTGGAACAGCCACCACCACGACAACGAGGACTACGACAACCGCCAATGCAGGTTCAACCCCATCCCCAACAGGCTACTTCACTAATCCTATCAAGAACTCGAACGGTTCCGACCCTTATATGGTCTATGATGGGGGTACTACTACCTTATGACCACCACTTGGAGCAACCTTCAGGTGGGTACCTGCTAACGACATACTTGACCGAGGCTTACAATCCTTCAGATAACCCGCGCCACGACCATAACCGGTCTGAAGACTGCCACTCCCAAGGTCGTGTGGAGCAAAGATAGCGTCGCGTCGCGTTGCTGCGGCTACTGGGCTCCTGAAGTACACAAGGCCGGTGAGGGGGGGGGCGGGCTGTTATCCAGATATTTAATGTCTGATCGAAACTGCGTTACAGATTAATGGAAAGTAAGCCGGCGACCTCTCGCGCTTTGCCTGATATTCGTGACTAATGGTCTACTGCAAGCTGGTGGATCTACTACACTGCAGGTGCTGAAGGAACCATGGACCATCAGGGTGTTCACGTCTTGAAAGGTGAATCTTCGTCATGAATCCTTGATTTACTTCGAGCTGACCTATTTATTAGGTGGTGCTACGCCTTGGGATAGCTATGTGTACCAAGGTCGGTCCTACTACCTCGCTCGTGTCAGCCGTTGGGCTCCTCTAATCCTCAAGTTTGTGTGATCTTCAGCTCAACTTCGGCCACCTAATGCTCCCGATGCATGGACCATCGACGGTTCGATTCTTACCATTAGTGGCACAAACTACTTTATCTTCTCTGGGAATGACGCAGCAGGCCAGTCACTCTTCATCGCTCAGATATCAAACCCCTACACTGTTGGCAACCGGTACAGTCTGAGCCAGCCGACTCTCAGCTGGGAAAAGGGGGGATAGACAGTTAACGAAGGTCCTGTCGCCTTGTATCACAACGGAGCCACCTACATCACCTATTCGGCCTCTCTTTGTGAGTGAACTCTGCCGATCTTCCAGCATGAGACTGACGATCTCGCGACTACCGTTTGCGCGCCCAGGCTCTACTGCTAGCTATAGCTTGGGCTTGCTCAAGTACCTGGGTGGGGATCCTCTTAACAAAGCAAACTGGCAGAAATCTGGCCCCCACGTTACCTCCGCCAACGGAAACTACGGTCCTGGCCACAACGGCTTCGTTACGACTCCCGGAGGGTGGGCCCTACCTTCTTTCCAAGGTCCAGTATCAATAACGCTCGGCTACCAACGAATTCTTCAGGGTCACCTACCTAGTATACTACGCCACGTCCAACTCTGTGGGCGACTGCGCAGGTAATCGCTATACGGCGCTGCAGCCTATGTCTTGGGCCTCGGACGGTACACCCATCTTCCCTGTTCCGGCTAAGGTTGGTACTCAAATCCCTGCGTACTCTTGATCGAGATACTCCTTGTTACATCCGTTTACGTCGAGGGAATAGCAATCTACTGGTTTTTTGTATGCGAACGTTGAAAAGACCCCATCATTTCGAATGCTGTGAGCTTGGATCTTGTCTGTCTACTAAGTGATATATACCTTCTCACATATCCCTCGACTGTCTCGGAGGAGGGAAGGGCACGAGATTCGTGGAGGACCTTCGTAGTTGTACAACGGCCATCACTGCTCAACCTGATATCTAGACATTTAAAATGCCACCCATACTATTATGCGATGGAGACCTTGGCAATAATGATATATCCAAAACCCGGTGTAAGGACCGGACTCTGCCGAACGGGACGGCCGAGGCAGGGTCCTCTGCGAGAGCGCGCGAGAGTCGAGAGACAAGTTGTCAGAAGAGGGAATCCGGTAATACCTGCGTTGATTCGACGAGGAATCAACGGAGTCTAGATACGTGCTGTATAAATATGAAAGGGAATCGAACTATAAAAGGAAAACAAACTAAACTAGGAGACAAACAACGAGTCCGGACCGGAATCAAGACTCCATCCGAATCAGGGCGCGGACCAGCGGGTCGGCGACCTCGGGCAGGAATCGGAACGGCACCAGACGGTTCCGTTCCTGACACCCGGCCGGTTACTTTAGGTAGTACTTTGCCCGCCACAAATGCTAAGGCGTCATCCATGTCGTGTGAAAACCATCTGGGGCAATCTCTGCATTCAAATGGTATGGAAGTATAGGCAATAGAAAAGAAAGTAATTAGCGGTGTCAAGGGACTTCGTAACATAAACACCGACAAGCTGCCGACTGGGTACTAGACCCTTCGCGCAAAAGTGCTCGTGATCACACACATATATTAGTGAGAGGCTTGGCGGAGCAGGCAAGGTGAAGTCCTCAGTTCCTGGCGGTGCTAAGCGGGAGAGCTGGATCATACTTGTCCTCCTCTGCGCCGGTTTAAGGGCCACCGCGGTGGGTGTTGTACTCTGCACAGGAGCTAAGCTTCGAGCGATCTCTGAGAGGAATCCGGGGAATAGCGGCCAATCCGCCGCGAAATGAGCGCCAAGGTCGCCAAGGTCACCGAGGTCCACCCGTGTCTTTTGTGTCGCAGAGCCCAGTCCCAGCACTCGTAGCATCGTGACTATAGATCTTATCCAGAAACATATCGAGCTAGATGGGTCGCGAATACGGAGGTAACCAAGAAGATCTCGTCCAATGGCTGGATGGTGGCTGAGCGCCCTTTGCCAGAGGGCCTCAACGAGGATTGAGAAAGCTCAGAGCTAGTATTGTGTCAGAGCTAGCCTCAGGCTCGAGCCAGCTCGGGCTAGCCCAAGCTCAGGTCAGGCCACGTGGTGGCCCGAGCCCTAGCTTAGACTCTTAGCTTGCCCAGGCTTGTTGGGCTCGAGCCTTTCAACATCGCAGAAACCTTACCTTTTAGGGCTGGTCCCTCACGGAGATAGACAGCACGCACTCGGCCGGAACCCCATATTTCCCCTTTTGGAAACTCCGCCGGGCTCGAGCCCAGCTTCGGGTCGGCTTGAGCCAAGCTCCGTCGACGGAGCCCTAGCTGGAGCCCAGAGCTAGGTCGGGCTCAAGCTTGCCCAAGCCCGGCCCGGCCAGCTTTGCCCAACACTACTCAGAGCTTTCTGTATATATGGCACTGAACCGGATGATACTACCGTGCATCTCTTGATCCGTGGCAATCCCATTCCTCCGGATGTGAAGCTGTTTCAAATGCTGAAGGGAACGAATCGGAAGCTCCATTTTTTAGAGTTCAGCAAGAAGCCCGGGTAACACCCGGCGCTCGACGGCTTCCCGAGTCACAAGGCATTGGAAGACATATTATACCACGAAGTAGCGATGGAACGCGTGCTCAAGAATACGCCCGGTCACCAAATGGAGTAAACTCATCGACATGTAATCACCTCCGTCTTGGTAGGAATATGCCTGACCCGGAGTTAGGAGTAGAATGGAGGAACCTTTAGATGCGGATCATTGAAGCCGAACTCGAGTCATCCCGGCCAGAACGCAATATAAAAGCACAGTTCTGCTGGCGGCACGGAGCGATGCAACCAAGTTGCCAACCGTCGTTAACGTCAACATCATGGTCTCCTTCTTTTCCATTCTCCTTGTTTGCACTGCTACTGCTGCCGTCTGGGCCGCTCCTAGCAAAGTCAAGGAAAAACCTGAGCTCGTTGCCCGCCAGTCCTTCACTCTTACCACCAGCCAGACCGGCACCAACAACGGCTACTACTATAACTTTTGGACGGACGGCGATGCCTCAGTAGCCTGTACCCTGAGCTCTGGTGGTCAATTCAGCGTTACCTGGTCGGGCAATGTCGGTAACTGGTTTTGCGGTAAGGGATGGAACCCAGGGTCTGCCACTAGGTACGATCCCATCAGATGGTGGCCATGTCAGATGAGAAGCGTTCATTAAGAGTTTTCTCGCCTCGCTGTAGTGTTATTACGTACTCCGGTACTTTCAACCCCAACGGTAACGGCTACTTGTCGGTGTACGGTTGGACGGCCAGCCCCCTTGTTGAATATTACATCGTCGAATCATTCGGCACCTACAACCCATCCACCGGTGCCACCAAGAAGGGTACCGTCGCCACGGACGGTGCTACCTACGACATCTACCAGAACACCCGATACGGCCTCCCTAGTACCCCGGGCACGCCCACGATACAGCAGTACTGGTCTGTCCGTCAGAACAAACGTACGAGCGGAACCGTCACCTTTGCCAACCACTTCAACGCCTGGGCCTCCCTCGGAATGCATCTGGGTACATTCAACTACCAGATTGTCGCCGTTGAAGGGTACTACTCAAGTGGCTCGGCTACGATCTCCGTAGGGTCAGGCACTCCCACCCCAACCACGACTAGCTCCGGACTTCAAACCACCACCAGCTCTGCCCCAGGGGGAGGAAACGTGAGAGTCTCATTCTTTATCCCCTTCACAGATTCCCGCTCTGACATTTCCATTTATAGTGCATTGCCAAGTATGGCCAATGCGGTGGACAAGGCTGGACTGGAGCGACCTGTTGTCAGTCCGGCTCGACTTGCACGTACGCTAATGTTATGTACTCTCAGTGCTTGTAGATGTCGTCCGAAGTGGTTTCACTTTACATGTGATTGACCTTATATTATCCACACTAGCTTGACGACGACCGTTGCTAAGGAAATACGACTTTCATTGGCTGTAAGGATGGTGGGGCGAAGTAGAGCGATCTCTCTTTCTATTTTCTCATTCACTCACAATTGGCTGTTCCTCCTCCAACTTTTGGTACCGACGACCATTCATCACTTGACTGGCTCGAGTGTCGTTCGTCCATTCCAACAAACATCATAATTAAATTTCACGCTACCGAGGAATAAGATGTGGTACTCCTAACACTCCTTAGGTACCCTATAGTAACTATATGCCTCATTTTCTTAATAAGGCTATTGTTATAAAAATTGCGCTTTAGGCGGTTGTTTGGTGGGTGGTAGAGCTTGGTGCCGCCGGTCTGTCGCTGTCCTGATTGCTCGAGCTCGGGTATTGACTGCTGGCCTTGCGTCTTCGAGATGCCCGTTCGGCACCGAGAGCTTGGCTGAAAACTCTCCATTATTTAATGCGCTTTTATTATTAGGCGTTCAACGAGGTTATTCCTTCCTTGCGCAAGCGTGCCCGAGACGAGCCGTCAGGTATAGGTAACTCCATGCCCACCCGCTATCACTTGATCTTGCTCATGAAGTCGCATTGGGGAGCTTGAAAGTGGCATTATTGCTCCGGTCCCCCGCCTTAGAAAATGTTATTCGGTGCCTAAAGGTCCTTCACCCACCCCAGGGATTCTTCCATCGGCTGCTCCCCACCGTTCACCCTTTGATCCTGCAACCACAGCGAATATTGACCGGATATCTGTCGTACTATTACTTTTCTGTCGATGCCCAAAATTGTGATCTTTGATATTGATCGGACCCTCTCCGGTGGAGCGGCTGGCGCTGGCAGGGTCGTCTACCGACGGTGATCTTGGGGGACACGGTGTGAGAGGACCCAAAGTAAAAGTCGCTCCATGATGACGTTTAAGTATCGCTGCGCATTTACGGCGGAGCTCTTGGCGTTCACTGCCTTTCGAATCTAAAACTAGAAGTAGTGTAGAGAGTACTAGAGCGTTCGTTCGTTCCCCTCGACCCCCCATACTCAGTTTTATTGTCCTGATTCAACCCCTTTCAAAATTTCTCCCTATTATTAGCCGCCGGCTGCCTGAATGCGTCGACAAACGCCCTGAGTGATTCGTGGACCTCCGTCTTTCAAGGCAAATTAGCTCACTTTGTGACTGACGCTCACTTTTCCCGTTCCCACTCCTTCTGCGAGTCGGTAATTTCGAGATTTACTGTTTGCCTTTTACTTTGAGCGACTAACGTACTTAACGCCTAATGATCTGCGCACGTCACTCCTGATAAGATCCTATTTATTTGGGCAATCCTCTTTCGCCGCTTGCACCAAGCTTAACAGGCAGCTGCCTACTCTTCGCGTGCTTATGCGTAACTCTCGAACTCTAAAATCGTTATCGTCGTTACTTGACCTACAGCTCTTTTGAGCTATTTAATGAATGTACTGACCGTTACACTCGGTCGACAGCATCAATCTAAGGCTCGACCTCTCATCTATCCGATATCAATTTATTTGAAGCCTGAATTCGCCAGAGTATCTTATCGAGTCACCTCGTTGCGCGATGTGAAGTTGCTTCCGACATTTTAACCATCAGTCTAAACCACCATAGTTAAATCCTGCCCGGACCGAAGCAAAGCGAGGCGGCTCTGGTCCAGCTTAGTCTAACATTGGGAGGCGCCGCCTGTACGTACGAAATTATCTAGCTCTTCGCTTCACTTCAACCCCTGGGCCGCCTTCGGGATGCAGTCGGGTACCTTGAACTACCAGATCGTCGCTGTCTCAGGGTATGGAGGAAGCAGCTCGGCTTCAATTACCATCTAGAGCTCCGGGAGGGGATATTGCATAGAAATCGGATCAGGTGGATACAGGCAGTCCAGGAGGTCGATCCGGATCCAGGATATCCGAGAATCAGTGGCTGTCCGACAGATGCTAATAAAGATCTCTACGACGTTATGGAAATGGCCAGAGTAAGTTTGCTTATGTACAGGGAGAGTTCTTGAGGTAGAGGTTTCATTTTTACCCTTTTCTAGGCAACTGATTTGCATGGAGCTCCGTCAGGAATTAAACCGCATTTGCGAAGAGAAGTAGTCAGCAAAGGGGGATTACATGACGACCGATATATGGACACCCGTCAACTGGTGGTGTGTAGCTTGCAATTGTCCGAACGTCTTGCGTCATGCTTGCCCGACGGGCGACACGCCCAAACATCGACGTTCCACGGTGTTAATAACCAGAACAAGCGCCTTTGGATCATTGAAGAAACAGCTGGTCCCATCAAGGCAATGCGGGCGACAACAGGTTCAACTCGTTGGCCTGAGAGCTTTGACCATTGGCGTTTGGCAAGTTGAATCCAGATCCGGAATGTGAATCCGATGAATCGCTCGGATAATCCAATCCACCCCGAAGATGACATCCTCGAATCTGACACTTCCACCCCGAATACCATCGGCACTGGTCCCAGAGAACCTGACGGAAGAAATATTAGCTTCTAACTGCGTAGCCCGCCATCGATTTATCGACAGACGTGTGCTGCCAAGCCAATGCGGAGGACAAAGCTGGACTGAAGCGCCCTATTGTCGGTCCGACTCGACCTGCACGTACGGCAGCGCCTCTTACTCCAGGAATCGTAATCGCTCTCTCAACTTTGAGCAATCTCTGAGAAACTCAGGGAGTGGTAGTCGATCCGCAGCGAGATGGCCCCCAGAATCACCGAGGTTCGGTGCTGACGCGCGCGACGCAGCCAGTGGCCCATATTTTAAAGAGAGGCCGACAGTCTTGGCATCTCCGTACTTTAGGTCCTATTCAAAAAGCACTCGAGCCACAAGGGTCTTGGATACGAAGGTGGCCAGGAAGATTCTCGTCGAAAGGCTGGATTGTGAGTGAGCTCGTACCTGAAAGGGCCTCAACGACAATTTAGGAAATCTCGAGACTTCTGAGCATAAAAGGCACTGATCCACGGCTTAGACTACGGCGCATATCCTGATTCAGTCCTAGTCCGACTTCTCCGGAGGTAAAACCGTTACAAAAGCTGAAGCGAGCGAATTGGGGAGGTCTCCGCCCGCGAAGCAGAAGCAAAAACACTTAGGAGTGAACTCGAGCTTGGCGAGCGTTCTGCAAGAAAAAGCCCGGGTAACACCCGTAAGTCGACGTCTTCACGAAGCACAAGGCCGCGGGAGACATTTTCCCCCACGGCGTAGCTGTGCAATGTGTGGCTGAACATACACCCGGACCCCAAATGGAGTAATCTCAGCCACATTCACCGCCCCATAGATCTGAACCGGACCCAGGGATAGAATTGAAAGAATCTTGATATGCAGATAATTGAAGCCGAGCTCGTGTCAATCGGGGCCAGAAAGCACTATAAAGACACGACTCTGCTGGCCGACGGGGCGAGGCAATTGAGTTACCAGTCGTCGGAACCATTATCATCATGGTCTCCTTCTATTCCCTTCTCCTCGTCTGGGCTACTACCGCTGCCGTCTGTGCCGCTCCTAGCAAAATCAAGGAAAAGCATGAGCTCGTTCCCCGTCAGTCCACCCCCACCGACCAGACCGGCTTCAGCGACGGCTACTACTATCTCATCTCTGCAGGGGCAAACTGCACCCTGAAACCCGGCGGTCAGCTTAACAGTACCTGGGTATACGATGCCGGTTATTGGATTTGCGGTATAGGATGGAATCCAGGGTCTGCCACGAGGTAAGATCCCACCAGATGGTGGCCATTGCAGACGACAAGGAAATAGTAATATTTACTATCTCGCCTCGCCGCAGGGTAATCACGTACTCCGGTACTTACAAACCCAACGGTAACTCCAACATAATGGTGTACGGTTGGACTACGAACCCTCTTGTCGAATACCGGATCGTCGAAACATTCGGCACGCTCAACCCGGCCGCCGGTGCCATCAGGAAGGGCAGCGTCGTCACCGACGGTACTACCTATGACATCTACCAGACCACCCGATACAACGCCCCTAGTATCAAGGGCACGGCCACATTCCAGCAGTATTGGTCGGTCCGTCGGAACAAACGGATGGGAGGAACCATCACCCTTGCCAACCATTTCAACGCCTGGGCCTCCCTCGGAATGCATCTGGGTGCATTCAACTACCAGATTGTCGCTGTCGAAGGGTACTATTCAAGTGGCTCGGCTTCGATCACCATAGGGTCAGGCCCTCCCACCCCAACCACTACTGGCTCCGGACTTTCCACTACTAGCTCCGGACTTCAAACCACCACCAGCTCTAGCACGGGGGAAGGAAATGTGAGATTCTCGTTTTTAACCCCGCCATAGATTCCCGTTTTGACCTTTCTATCTACAGTGCATTGCCAAGTGGGGCCAATGCGGTGGACAAGGCTGGACTGGCGCGACCTGTTGTCAGTCCGGCTCGACTTGCACGTACGCTAATGTCATGTACTCTCAGTGCTTGTAGATGTCGTCCGAAGTGGTTT
>WSTX01000386.1:0-10309 GCA_019633405.1 Tulasnella sp. 408 | reverse complement strand
GGATCCATTGGAGTGAACCTCCCGCGGAATAGCAACTGCATTTTCCCCGACTTGTCTCGAAGTTTCCATATCTCGGGGCACGCCCCATCGGCGTAGGAGATTATCGCGTGTTGGCCGTCTTTACTGACGCAGATGTGACGTGCGTCAGCTAAGATAGGTGCTTCGGCGACGCTTCGTCCACCGCTCGCTGCATCCAGGTCGATCACTGCAAAACCGACATGGTCATATTTTTGCGAAATTATAGCTAGAGGTAGCTGCGAGCTTACCCATTAACCAGTTCTCCGCACACGCAAGGCTTGGTTCGTTGACCCGCGCCTTCGGATCGTTCGGCTGGTGAGCCTTCTTGGGGGTTTCATCGCGCAACGAACCCAAAACCAAGACGAAGCTAATCGCAGCGATGTTCAGTGCGCGTACCCGGAGCTAGCCTATTGTTTGCATCGGAACTGACCCATAATGATCTCTGGAGGAGTGCGGAATGCTTGCGACGTCATGCACCTCGATAGGAAGGTGGACAGGGGCGTACGGGGTCCTAGGCTGCAAATCTGTGTCCTAAAGTTGGGGAGTGTCAGGCCACGATCAGCGCTCTTCCGTTCATGACTCACGAAAACGTGAAGTACATCTTCGATGACAAGAGTAATCGCACGCGAGGATTGGAGCCAAGCAACAACCCCAATTGGACCCATCTCCCTGGGCAAAGAGCGCGTATTCCACTTCAATAAAAGCCACGGCAGTAAGCATAAGAAGGCGCCAGGTAGCTCATATCTCACCGATGCTGTCTTTAGTATAGTTGGACCCTCTTTCATGATGAGCAAGATTCGCGAGCCATCGGGCGACCAACCGAACCGTCCTCTGGGAGACGTCAAGACCACTTTCGGCTTCGCATAGAGCCTTCCGACTTCCCAGATGGCCACCGTTCCATTAAGGCAACCCACCCCTAAGTACTTGCCATCCGGAGAGAAGTGCATGTCGTACCCAGCTGGGTGAAAGATCTGCAGTCTGTAGGCGGGCCGAAGTTTCTCGAGGTCTTCCAGCTGGAAGCCATGGTAGTCCAGCGGAAGGGTAGGCATGGTCACGAGAATTTCTCGGAGCTGGGGATCGTTGATGAGATTCGAAACGGCCTTTTGAAACCTTTGGCGGACGGATGACACCTTGGGGGTCGGAGGGCGCTGTTCACCTGGTCCGCTGAGGGGATCCACCAAAGGCAGAGCTGCTGAGAAGCGCTTCATCCGTTCATCCAACTCGGGAGCGTCGTATTCGTAGTCGCCTTCGAACAGACCCGAGGTCATAGATATTCCAGAGACAGCAGCCTCCGGGGCGAGGGTGGTCGTTCCAGGACCAGCTGCAGTAAAGAGAGCATTAGGCGAGCTTTGGACCACGTTCTGTCGAGGTACATTACCAGCAGGTGGTGGGGACAATGGAGGTCCGGTGAGGAGGCGGATGAGTCGATTCCAATTAAAGAGCAATCTCCCTACGGTAGTCAACTGGGGCTCCGCGGAAACCGGAATCTCGTATCTCCCTTCAATTTCCGCTAACGTCCTGCTTCTCCAATCTCGCCAGGGGAAGTATCGAGGAGGTGTTTCTGTCTGCGGCTCACCACTGTCCTGGTTCTGTGTAGCTTTCTTGCTTCGCTCTGTCCGAGTCCACCATTCTTTGACCTCCCATAGACCAACTGTGATCAGGACCACGAATGTTGCACAAGTTATTACTGCAGCACAGATTTTAACAGGAAGGGCGAGGTCGAATGCGATGGTCCAGATCACAAGCCCGATGGAGAAGGCAAGCACGGCCGCGGATAGGCAGACAAGAGGTGTTTGATCAAGGCACACCGTCATCCAAACTAAGAGCAGACATTTTAGGCGAAGTATTCGTTTGAGAGCGCTTTGTACTTACGAGGAAGTGCACTTCGAGGCGATCCGCTGCAGGTTGCAGGAAAGACGACTGTCAGGCACTTGGATACCCGCTCCGGCGGTTGGAAAACCCACTATATCGCCGCCCTCCCTAGTAGATCAGGTATAAGAAGAGGACAAAAAACACAATATAATGAGGCTCTTACAATGTATAGCTAACTGCGAATTGATAGCCGAGGCGATGCTCAAGATAAGCGATGAGATCCACAAACCCATGACGACTGTCCCAAGACTAGATCTCTGTCAGAGATGATGAAGGACGAGAAGTTAGCTCACTTACCCGTTTCGTTGTACGTCGTACTGCATCGTAGTTGCCGTTACTGCAGAGAGGAAGGTTGCCTGGATCGACAAATATGCTCAGGCACAACCGTTTTGTGATCTTATCGCTGACCCCGTTCTTTCTTACCACTGCTGACATGTTCTGAAGCCTCCCTTGCTGGTTATCTTGGGCGTTTCTGATCGCGGTGACACCTGTTGACAGAGGAAATGTTAATGTGGCTTCATTGTGGACTCGAGCGGGAACTGACCCTGAGTAACGAAATCCTCTAATGCATCCTTAATTTTGGCGATCGGTAACGACATTTCCTTCATAACCTGACCGATATAGTGGCGAATGATTGACTTTCTGACTAAAGGAGACTCTAAATGATGTCGATTGAACAAATGACTTCAAGAGGTGCGTGTTTTAGTACTTACGTGCATGTGATAAAATACGTTCGGCTCTACAGTCCAGCCATGTTTTGAATTCCATCAGGACGTCGGCGAGGGGTTTGTCGGAGAATTCAGGGATCTCGTTAAGGCCCTCGAGGTAGCGGTCAAGCAGTACTGAGAGCGTTTTCATATGCTCGGCCAGCAGAACCGGCAGCTTGTCAGGGGCGGATTCCGCTGACGAACCAGCCAGACTTTTAGGTAGTTCATTACTTCCGACTCCCAAGGAGAACTCCCTCCAAATTTCGGCGGAATTCCCTCTAAAGTCTTGAAGAATGTTGTAAAAGCTATCCTGAAGTTGTCTTGACGTCTTAATAAGCCCACTCGAAGACCCGAAGGGACGGATCGCCTTCATGAATGCGTCGAACTTGTGGTTGAGGTCCTGTACTTTCCTACAGATCAACAGCGCTTTAGATGACTAAGGCAATCTCAGGAGGAGGCTTGGCTGACTCGTAAAACGTTTCGAAATTCTTATAGCATTCGTTTTGGATCCTCCTGTCTCCGTGGTCGAGTTGCTCCTTCGTCATCCTCGCTTTGCGGACACTTCGCAACCAGTCAACAGTCTCTCGTTCCACGCGATGAATATTCCGCGACTTCGAGGCATCGGATGTATTTGTGGTCATAGAGGTAGATAATCAGTGATGAGAAGAGGAGAGGAAAGGGGAACCGGTGGGCGCTGACTATGACTAGCCAATGGGCTCTTTCATAGGGAGAGGGGGGGTAGGTTGCTATAAATATCGGAGACGAGTGCTATTATTACGCAGAATGTTTACTCTCAGTCGATCCTTCATATCGGTCGTCACGAGTGAGAGGAAGGGTCGCTTAGAAACACCGCAAGCCCATTGAACTATAAGCCCTCTGGAGATGAAAAACCCCGGATGGCCTAGTGAGTTTCAGTCCAATGTGGTCTTGCACGCTTGGCATCCAAATAATTACGCTTCCGCTATGCATCGTACTGTATTTCCAATTCTTGGGTTCCAGCCATGCGGAAACAACGTGCTGGATTCTTGAGACGAGGGTCAAGGGTGACCCGGACGTTCAAGCTATTGGCCGATAATCCCGAGAGCAAGGGGTCCAAGTATAACGGGATTTTGATACTATTCTCTATATATGATGGTCCGGATCTTCATTCGGATGAAGCGAGCTATTGGCTAACCACGCTGCCGAGAAGACTTTGAGGACTCGTGTCTGCGGAGATGTGCTCGCGAATATGTATAGAGATTCTTCGGAAGTCTCACTTAAGAGGGAGCAGGTGATCTGCCCTTGAGATAGCTGCTGCGACGAAGAATTTATCTCCTTTGTCCAGCGTACTCTGTGACTTCTTGGAACATTACGTCTGAACCCTTCAACACGGAAGCCTGGATCAATAGATGCCTTCCTCACCAGTGAGATTTTTTGCCTCCACCCGATTTAACTCCTTATTCTACTCGTCCCGTCCCCGAGGCAGCCAGGACACTTGAGAATCCCGATCTCTGAGGGAATTTCCCACATCGCTACTGGAACCGAGACACTCCACGTTTACTAAATTCCTCCATGAGCACAAGACAGCCCCAGCTCCTCAGAAGCACGCTTTCGAGAAAGCGTCACCGAACGGACCCGAACGGTCATTGTCCATCGGAAGTCTCCAGAAGTTCATCGCTCACTAAGCCGGTGATCTGAAAGTGATCTCCCATTAGTGCACAGACAAATAATTGATAAGAGGGTCATGAAGAGGTGGGGTTGATGATTATCGCACTAGGCGACTCTCTACCGGGAGGATTCGGCTATGCACCAGCCGAGCTAGGGCATTCCCAGATCATCAGTCCTCCATTCGCACACGTTAGATTCTCCTTACTATGCATTTGAGATTACTGTTCATTTTGTTTGTTATGGCGCTTACCTTTTCCATGGTCCGTCCGTCCTGACATAAACGGCCCTGAACACCGTGCAGAGAAACTTGTAGCTTTCCAAATATGCATATCGGTGATCTTATCGTGATGACTTATTGCGAGAGTAGCTCTGCCAGTTTCGCATGCAATTGGTCAACTTGCTACTACATATTCACTCCAACGATTGACTTGTCTAGGAGGGGCCTTCTTTAATCGGACCTCGCTATCGGGCACAAGTCATAGTCCAAGTCCTTGGGACTCGGAGACTACGTCTAGGAGAATCGATCCCGCATTAAAACGATGCTTTATGACCGCAGATAGAGTGAAACTACCACCATTTGGCCCATTCCTGGGGCGCTGGGCATGCCCAAGTCTGCTGACCGTAATTCGGTCAAACAGCCGCGCAGACCAGACCTCGGGTCGCTTAGCGGACCCCCAGTAAAAAGGAGAGAGTTAAAAGCCTGGTCAGAGATTCATCAGAAGTTTCATAGGTCGCAGCGCCTGCCTGTAGCAGAGTGAGCATCTGTCCGAAGAACGAATCTCGTTTGCTCAGCGGACTTCGTCCCACAACAAGGGAACGAAGCGTCAACAGACACCGTCAAATATAAAGGTCGCAGCGTTCTTCCCCGGTCTTAATGATCCGACGGAGCATCATATCTAAACCCTCCTTCAATGGGCCTATACCACTAAAGGTCCTTTGGCGCGCGAGACTATTTGAGCTGCTTGAGCTGTAAATGAACACCGCTTACAGCTGTTTGCACTAAAGTTGTCACAAACAGTTTCTTACGTAATTTTCGACGTTCGTCACCTGCGACAACTTTCGGATAATTCTATGAAGTGGTCTTGAGGGTTTTGTGGCGTTAAAATACGTCCAGAGCGTCCGGTTTCACTCTCCTTGCATAAATGTCTTTTATTGCCACGCGGGAGCAGGCACGTCTGAAAAAATCAAGGGATATTTTTCTTTTTACTGTAATGGCTTCCAGAAGGACGCTCACGAAAGTCGACAAGCATGCTGTCCGAACTCGATATCCGGAATGCCTATGAGTTTCTGTAGCCCCTGCATTTGAGTGCTTAAAAGTGAAAAGTTTATCGTTGAGCCCTCCAGAGCACCCCACAGGGCGCGGGCAGGCGATGCCGATGAGATTTTGGACAAAAGACAACCTAAAAGCCTTAGAAACTCTCATCTTATAAGGATGTGTCATCCACTGCCTATATATATCTAGGCGCCCCTCTCTCATGAGAAGAAATGTGACTGTAGCAACTTCAGATTGCCGCAAGTCGAAGGTGACCTCAGGGTTCGGAGACAGGCTCTCAAGGCTCAACGACGCTTCAGGCGCAGACCTTGAGATACTCACTTCATGTTAGTCAAGCCTTTCGGAGTTGACGACGTCTTACAACGTCCTAAGCAGCTTTTGGTGCTGGGGCGCCTTCGACCTTGGCCTCTGTGGCTCAGTCATTCGGCCATGCCAAAAAATATGCTCCTGACGAGTAGTATGTGGGCTCAAATCGTTTCGGCAACATTTGGCGCCAATAAGTGTCATGCATATGCGGAAATCCACTCGGGGCCACAAAAAAAGCGAATCGCATAGCAAGTTGGTCATACATATGTCGAGATGTCGCTAGGAATGAAAGTAATGATCCTCGTCTACTAACACTTCTCCCCCATCCATAGCTTCCTCTAACTGTCGATAAAATGCTCGATCAAGCGCTGGTTGGTCCTTCTTCAATTGCAGGCGTATTCTGCTCAGGGGTGAAGGTAGATCGACCGCTGTTGTTGATCCCAGACGACCACGGCCATGGCGGGATTGGACCATGTGTACGATAGCTCCACCAATGAATCCATACACTCCTTCGAGAACAGCAAGTAGAGGAAGCGGAAATGACCTCTTCGTATCTGACCATATGTCCTTCAGCGGAGTACCCAGCCAAGCGAGCAACTGCCGTTGAAAGGGAGCGTCGCTGGTGATTTCCATCGAGGTGGTAGTTTTTATCCGGGACAACATGTTCGGGGTGTCGGCGGTCCAAACTGGGAGGCCTAATTTGAGGTGAGTGGGTACTGCCACGCATTCGAGCCCTGCGTTGTCGATCAGCCAATCGAGAACTTGCGACTGGTGCTCTGAAATCCCGCTGAAGGCCAACCTCACCCCCCTGTATTCCGTTGTGTCAGATTTCGCCCAGACTGCCATGAAACCGTTTCTCCATTCCCATTCAACATCCATCGCCGCCTTTGAGATGGAAGAGATGGCCGAGCTGAGGGGTTGGAGGGCCTCCGACGCGAATATCGGCCATCGGCTCCTTGGAATAGTCGTTCTGAGATCGAGAATTCTGAATGCGGGTATTCTGACAGTCGTAAGGATTTCGAACATGTCATTGTAATCAACCCAAAGGAACAGGCTTTGGAGCCTTGGAAGGTGTATTGCCGAGTGGGGAGCAGGCTGAGAGGGTGATCCGGGAGAGAAATCCACAAACATTAGGCGTAGTCGTTCAAGCTCGGGGCATTGCCGGAGAGTCCCCAGCAATTGCGCGATCGAAGGCCCTTCACCGGGATGTGGACCACTAAGATCGAGGGACCTGAGGTCCTTAAAGAGGCTTGAGTCCCAATCCACCGTGCAACCACCAAGACGGATGTGTTTGAGGATAGGAGGCCGCCTGTTACAGAACAGCGACAGCGGAAGACCAAGGTTTATATGGATGTCGATATGAAACCTTTCAAGGTGTTCTGGGAGACCTCCATTCAGAAGAGAACAGTCTTCTGGGTGGCCGTCGAGGGACAATTGCACTGATCGCCATCGCTGCATGTGTTTGCAGACCTCTCCGAGGAAGAACTCTGGTGTGATGTTTGTTGTGAATTGGTAATGGTAATTGATGGTTAAAAGCAAGTTTTGTGATCGTTTGAGAGCGGTGACCAAGTAGCCGGGGCCGGCGTATGATCTGCCTAATTCTATACGGCACCACAGACTCGGGGTCTCCTCCACTAGTGCTCTCCATTCCCTCGATACTAGAATTAGAGCATGCAGCATCGTGGGAACGTCACTCCAATCGTCGTGAAGAACTTCGAGAAGGATTTGGATGATGACTTCCGGTGGTAGGCGGGCAATGGGAAGCAAGGCATTGCGGCGCTGGTGAAGGAGCGCTCGGCGAGCTTCAGCCCCGTCCTTTAGGATAGAAGTGAGAAAGGCAGTAGGGTTGGCTGTATTGGGAATGTTAATGACATTGGGTGGCACTCTAGACCAGACAAACGGTAAGAGACAGATTTAAATGCAGCTGGCGATTAAACCCACTCTAAATTTGGGCGTATCGCTATACTGTTTGAAAGGAGCTGGATTGCATGTCGAACTCGGAGAGACTGGACAGAGCCCTCTTGGCTGCACCCTTGCTCTTCGTCATGAATAGCTCTTAACGCTAATTGTAAAGCCGATGCCTGCTCTTCAAGAGTTACCATTAGAGACTGCGGGGAAGAGCTGGAACAAGAAAGGTTCAGAATGGGCGAGCTAAAGAGACTCGTATTTGGGGCAGGTCGCACTTGGTATCGCCCACTCCCGCAGCAGGGTCACATTGTACCCCGACCCCAACAAGGATGTCCACGGCTTCGTTCAGAGTGCGTTTTTCGAGGAATTCATGTTGAGAACGAAGTACTGATACTGTCATAGAGCTTCTCAGAGGTGCAGGTGATGCGGCCCTTTACGGGGGCTCGACTGTGCATGACTGTCTGACGGAGATCACGGGGTTACGACGGGGTTTACTGTATTCACAATTTCGGCTCGCCGCATTGCCGGTGCCACCGAAGGTACTCCGTCTCGGTTTGTGGTAACGACAGAGGGAGAACTTTGGGAAGAGTCGCAGAGTTACCCGCAAGTTGTAGTTTTTAGTACAAAATCTCGAGACGCGTAAGAATACGAGAGGAGATTGGTAAACATCGACGAGGAATCATGGCTTCGAGAGGTCTGGCATGCGTCGAACCACCTTTCCCTCATTTTGCGCATGCTTTCGCAGCTGCTCCAAGAGCGGCGAGGTGGCCCAGCGTGCTGGCGGCTCCCTTTTCCTCGTGCACCAGTAGTAGAGGTCCCAGTCCGGTTCGTCCATTAACTGAAAGCAAGGCACCGTAAGTACCCTAGATTTCGAACCATCCGTTTACCCACCTTGTCAAACTCGTTTAATTCCGCTTCCGACATTGTGGCCAGGTTTTCCTTCGCGAACGTGCTCAAAATGAGATCCATCTCCAAATTCCCCCGCTTGCGTGACTGGTAGACTAGACGAGCTCGTAGAGTCTCAACATCTTCTCCGTGTCGCTCTAGAGGCTTCGGCATGAATTCAGGTGGAACGGAGTCGTCATTCTTTGCAACCTCGGAGTCGTTTTTGTTTGAAGGTCGATGCGATTGCAAAGGAAGGGGGAACGGATCCGCCTTCCAGACTCTCGTGGAAGATATTAGACGTGATTGTGACTTAGAGAAAGCTGGTCGGCTGGCGAGTCGGTAAAAGCGAAGTGCAGACATGATGGGGGAGGGAGAGATTTCGGAGTTCCGCGCGATGAGCAAAGCGTCGCAAACGAGTTCGGTTTTTGGACAGACCTACTT
This sequence comes from Tulasnella sp. 408, assembly GCA_019633405.1. Lineage (NCBI taxonomy): Eukaryota > Fungi > Basidiomycota > Agaricomycetes > Cantharellales > Tulasnellaceae > Tulasnella > Tulasnella sp. 408. Next base: position 1,252 of record WSTX01000386.1, on the reverse strand, counting down.
CCGCGCGACGGCCCGAATCTCCTACATATACCTTCCGACTGAGAAGGTGCCTCGCTCAACATGAATACGCCTCAGTGAGTACCTGGGCCATTTTATAGCGAACTTGGCTGATGCATTATTGTTTCATACTTTCAGGAGCATGATGATCGGTGAGTCCGGATGCTGAATTTGCAAACTCGAGCCGTGTCTCACGCACGCCCCTCTCCACTTTGATTGGCCTCCCCTCGTGAATCTAGGCTGGGCATGTAAGTTACTTGATAGTATGGGAGTATGTGTTACTTATTAACCCTCCTTGCTCCACAAGCATTGATTGCCGCAGCCGGCGTGTCGTACTACTACGCGAAGCAAGAAATAGATGCTCGGCGGAAATTGCAACGTGAATTGGGGGTCCGAAGCACGGAGAAGAAAGAATGTATGTCAATCTCATTGTCTTCGCTTAGGCCCTCGAGCAAACCTATCTCTGCAATAGGGTATGAACGACTGGAGCAACCCGCTTCCAAAGTGACGCCTGCAAACCCTCCGACGGAAGGAGCCGGGTCTTTGGTCCCACCAACATCAGCAAAACCTCCAGATAAAACTTCATAGAGCCCCAACTCTATGTACGACGCTCGTTAATATTACATCCCCACTCAAGCTGCCTACGTTGCGTGACGACCGCCACCCGCGCTTCAATAACCCCGATCCAGATGCCTACGAGCGAGACCACATTCACTGAGCTCTGAGATCTACTATAAGCTCGGTAACTTTCCTGCAAACCAAATAAGCCCTTGATGTGAGATGAGTCCACCATGTGAAGTCTGTTTGTTGGCGAGCCACCATGTCGGCGGCTGGAACCAATGATAACCACGTACCGTATTGCCAATGTACCACAGAGCAGTCCCGAAACGTTGGCACGAAAGGTGGGAGCTTCTAGTTATGGGTAGCAGGTAACTAAATTCAAGGGAGATCGAGTGACTGCGTTTTACCTACAGCAATCTCAGCTACTCTGCAGTCTTCTTACTGCGTTATTCTGCAGCAGGAAGACTACACGAACTGATTTTGTGTTCACCGTGCTTGCCAGGAGGGTCGTAGGGTCGACCTATGTGCACGTGGTTCGCAGTGCACTGCACCTCCAGGACTACTCCGCCGGTTTTTCATCGACATCCAAATACAAATAATACACTCTTGGTGCGACCCCAGATGCACGAGTAGCAGTATTTGGCCGTTATCAATGGAGCGAGCGGATTGGTCGCTTATCGGACCTTGTGATCCA
>WSTX01000385.1:0-10325 GCA_019633405.1 Tulasnella sp. 408 | reverse complement strand
GGCCAATCACTAGCATGCGTGAGCTCAAGTTCCCGGATGTTGACGGCTTTGGTGAAGATGAATATCGCCCTTCGAAAGACTTCTGTTCGATTGAGTGGAACGTTTCCGGGAGGTGGAGGTGGTATTGGCTTTCCTGCCAGACGCAATTTGAGCCTTTCGCTAACCGTGGTCTCGACACTCGGAATCAGGGGACCGCGGTAGCTTATTATGCAGGGTATGAGGTCTGGGCGCTGGCAAAGCGTGCCAAAGAGGCGACACGCCCTTTCAAGTTTCCATGATTTGACCAGGTGCAGGTGGCGATATTGAGCTCCCTCGAGCAGCGAGCGGAGGTATCGACAAGTTTGGAGAAGACGAGCTTTGTCGGCCAGGCCCATGTGGTCAGCGATAATAAGAAGGACGTCTTCAGGCAGTCGAATAAAATTTGAGGGCTCCTGGTACGCTGATGGCGAGTCTCCGAAAGTCGCATCGATGTGGCGGGCCTCGGTGGTCTTGGCCTTAGGACGGACAAGGCTCGAAATGACGCCGAGGAGTGTTTGAGCTTTAAGCTTTACCTAGGAGGTGGGATAGGATGAGTAGGACGCTCTAGACCGGTGAGCTTTGCATACCATAGTGAGCGGAGGGAGTCGGTGGCCGAAACGTGGTCCCGGGAACCCTGAGTCACATGCTGCTGTGGGGGCCGTGGAAAGCTCGTTTTCTACGCGACCGTATAAGAGATTGTCTCACCATTCTAAGCCCAATCCATGTTTTCATATATTGTAATTAGGTATAGAGGAACAAATAGGTGTGTCTTTGACGAGCCCGTAATTGCACAGTCGAGCGAAAATTAGTTATGCCGATGCGTCAGCTCAGGGGCATGCAGGATGGCGGCGGCGGCAACGACAACGGCACCTTACTCTCTCTGTCTCGATGAAATGTCACATAGGTGCGGAACTGACCCTCATCAGACGAAAGAGCGACTCAAACCCTCTTTGAGTCGCAGGCTTACACTATTTGGAAACCTTTCGCGCATGGGATTGGGTTGCACCTCGCACTTGAAGTCAGTTATCAAGCACCTTTTGCATATCCTACAATCTGAGCGTGCAAACAATCTACAAGGAGAGTACGTACATACAGTCATTTCCAAAAAAACAAAAGTTCTCAATAATAAATCAAACTTCTGCAATCGAGTTCACTCCATTCTCAACCTTTTGGTCCTCAATACCCTGATGCGATCCGCCACGGCATCAGCTTCGACGTAGCACCCTTTCAGTCACCTGCCATGGGTGATTGGAACGACTTCAGCGTACTATGACGTCGGTGTCACTCGTTAGGTGAGCGTGGAAACAGATTATCACCCATATACTAAAGCATTTCCCCGACTTACCTTGACGACCGATCGCTTACGTCCATAATGCGCTACCCTAACAACCGTTCTTTGGCCTTCCCTTTGTCTTCTTTCGTGCTTGGTCCTTCGGTCGCGTCTGCTCGCGTCACCAGGTCGTCTGTCACGTCGATCGAAACACTCACGTAACTTTCCACAAGCATGAATGACGTCAGCCGCCCAGCGAGCGTTGGATTGATTGACATTGACGCCATTGATTCGCGAATGTCCTCTCTGACCCCCAACCCTCCTTTGTTTTCACTCCTCTGCTCGACCTATGCCTTCGTGCTTTGACCCTGCACCTCCGTCATCGCTCAAGTGATACTCAGACTTATTGACTCTCGCTCTTTCCGTTCAGTCGTAGAGGTTTGGTACATGGTTCTGTATCTGTCTAGCTATTGACAGTAAAGACACCCCTCGCTTCGCTACGGCATGAAGATTGGAGAGCAGGGGTCAACGCTACGTCAAGGGTAGACCGGAAGCTCCAAGCGTGACGATACGGAAAGGCTTGAGGGATGGGGCCAAAGCGCAAGTCAGAGCAAAAGAGCAAAACCACCATCACCCACCGAGAGGAAAATATGGTTAAGAGAGGGATCACAAACTCCGCTCCGGTGCTATGGATCTAGGCAAGGGAGTTCTCCGGTCCAGCGATGGTAGCGGAAGCGGTCCAAGCTTTAAGTCCGAGAGACCACACAGGAACGGAGGTCAAAGCGAGAGCAGGGAATGCAATCGCAAATACGACCATTGCCAAGAGGGTGATATGCTATAGTGGTTATAAGGACATATCCTATGCCGTTGTACCTTAATTTCATTCCCCTTGATGGAATAAGCTTGAGAGCTTGGCAGACGGTTTTGACCTCTGCTAAGGTACAACTGGCGACATGATGTGTGACCTTCCTTGATTGAACCCTTGAGACCGAAGCGAAGCGGAGGTCTGGCCTTGTAGATGGGATAAATTTAGCTTCACAAGGATCTTGTGGGGGAAATTGTGGAACCCCGCGATTCACAGGAAGCGCCTTAATCCCGATTCAAGAACGAGATGCACACTAAGGTTTTTCCTAGTACCATACTATTTAATCATGTAAATAACCGGGGGACAAAGCTCCTCGAAACTCAACGCCACCTGAAATAAAAATATTCTGTGTTTATAGTGTCCGCCAACAAAGGACATCGCTCCTTTAGCATCGAGAACAAAGTATCCCAGTTGGTGACCACAGAATCACTAGATAAATCGGCATCGAGAAACTTCACGGAGCGAAGAGATCGAAATGACGGTATCTCCTCCAAAAGCTTTCAAACGGAAACGCAGCTTAGTGCACAACTTTCTGACATATAACAAACAACGAAATGACTCACAGTTTGTGCCGAGACCAGCCCACTAACAATAAGTGTCAAATCCTGTATTTCAGGAAGGTGGCGAGCAATGACTTGAATTGTACTTCGGATCGAAGCAAGACGAACCCGTCGGCCTCCTAGGATAGCCTCGAACTTGGTAATGGGAACGCTGGAGAGTGAAAGCTTCCGAACGAGCCCCTCATCGAACCCGGGCTGTTCCGGTTGCCATACACGGAAAAACTCTTCCACCGGTCGACCTGGAACGATGGTTGCCGCATCCTGTAGAGTCGCTGTCAATGACCTAAGCTTCGGTATGTCGGTCTCCTGCAGGTCATTGAACCCCTCTAGAGCTGCTCCCAGTGTTAAGTGTTCCAGTCCGGGTTGAGTGTGTAGCAGAGAAATGATGTCCCCCGAATTCAAGGTGGGTGGGAGAGATAGATGTGTCAATCTCAACTTTGCTATCGCAGGTTTTAATAGCTTCCAGCCGAGAAGGGACCTCCACCGTGTACAATCATCCGTAAATTCAAGTACCCGGAGGTTGACGGCTTGGGTGAAAATGAAGACCGCTCTTCGAAACGGGTCGCTTTCAGGGAGATCTCCAAGCGTTTTGCCTGCGTTCACCGTGAAGCGCTTGGCGGGGATACGGGGAACAAGAGGACCGCGATAGCTGATTATACGGGGAATGAGGTCTGGGCGTTCTGAAAGCGTTCGATGAAGGGGATCTTCCCCTCCGAGTCGCCATGATGTGGCCAACCTGAGGTGGCGATACTGTCCGCCTTCAACACTGTGAGATCCGCCACTGGGATTGTTTTCGGGCGGCGGTGGGAAAAAATCCTTTATCCGAGTAGGACTGTTATATTATATTTCAGTGGTAGTTACATGCGCGAGTTCGGTCAATTCCCCAAAATGCTGCGGAATACATATTAAAGTGAAACAGAAAAAAAATACCAGTCCGGCAAATGACAACAAGAGCTACCCTATACTAAACTACAAACGAAAAATGCTCGATTGTGCCTAAACGCTGAACGAAAACCCACTTCTCGCGATCTCGAATACGTCCAACAAGAGCACGGATGGTAGTTCCATTAATAACTTCACGATAACGGAACTTCTGGTACTCCCACAACTTGTACTTATCTTGTGATGCGTCACACATGTGGACGTCCATAAGAACCAATGGGGTAATAGCAGTGGTCTTTAGCGCATCAGATGGCTCAAGGTGGACGACGAAAACCCGCTCGAGCTGACCGAAAAACGTGGTGGCTTCAAAGACCGGGGGCTCACGTGGGCGATGAGCTCGACGGTCAATCACAAGTTCGTACTGGATGAATGTGGCGTCTCGGTGGTGTTCCTCCTTGAGGGAGTAACCGTGAAGTGAGTTCACAACATCGGCATCCTTAATTTGCACGCGACCCCATTGTTCAGCGATGTCAGGGATGCAGCGATCGGCAACGGTGATGGTGATACCGTACTGTGTGGCTAGGTACTTGGCAATGCGGTGCCGAAGGCCTGACAGCTCCGCAGATTTGAGGTTGAGGACTGTGCGAGGATGGAGGAGCGTGATTTCGGGAAACTCGGTCTCGTCGTGGTAGGTAGGGAAACTCTTCTTGTTGTACATGGAGGTATAGGCAGGGAGGCGATCCTCTAGAGAATACATATGTCGGATGGTGTGAAGCGTACCAATTTCAAGGATTCGGCGATTGAGTGACGAGTAGGGCCATTTTCGGGAGCTGACAGCTCGACCGAGTTGCCCACAAAACCGTTCCATGACCCAGCACCAATACGCCCAGAGCGGACCACAGTGCTCGATAATATCAGGGATGTGGATCCACGCGTGAATAGTGAGGAGACACGCGGGTAGGCGGTGTTCGTTATACTGATAGAAGATCCTGAAGGAAAGTGCATCGTCAACAGTGTTCTATACCAACCTCCTAAGTTATACATACCTCTCGTACTCCAAGTACCAAGTGCGAATCTCGTCTCGGAGCTTAGTGCGGCTCTCTAACGTCGATTCAAAGTTGAGGCACATTTCAATGATCGTGATTAACCGGCACCAGTGTGTGTAATAGCGCTCTTGAGAAAACCGGCCCCGGAGAAGTATTCGAGAGTACATTGTGGCCCAAACAAGATAGGCCTCGGCGGTCATATAGGATCGGTCTTCAGCGACGTTAGGAACGCGACGGCCAAAGGCAGAGGGGATTGTGTCGTTGCTGATTGCAGTTGCCGAGCCAATTTGCTTCCAAATCGCGCTCGGGAGGACATACGATTCAACTCCTGGCCCGAGATCCTCGAAGTCACCACAAATAAGGTTGATGTAGTTTTTGATTGTGTTCTCCAGGAGATGCATGAAATCGTATGGTACAGACCAGGGGAATGTGAAGCCGGGGATCTTAGAGGTGATGGCGGTGCGGTTGATTCCGTACGATCGTGAAAGCTGCTGTTGCTCAGTTTGAGTAGGTGCCTGGTCCACTTCGGTGGCTTGCTGCATCCACTGAGAGTGAGTTCGGAGAGGAAGAGTGGAAAGATCGTATTGGGATGGTGGGTAATCAGGGGGACGCGTGATTGGAAGATAGTGATTAAGGTTGGTGGAATTCTGGATACGGATCCCCTCAATTGGGCAGACGCGACATGGATGAAGTGCCCCGTGATGTTTACCCCCTGTAAATGCAGCTGCCGCTGCTGGCATATCGCCGCATTTCCAGGGGCCGAATATGCGGAGGTCGAACATCTCGTCGGTGACTGCATCGTAGGCCTTGACCCCTACCGCAGCCTTGACCAGCTCCTGAACCACGACAAAGGTAAAACTATCGTGGTCTTTGGGCTTGTTAGGCCCTGGTATGAGTCCTGCGCAAATACAGTTCCCAGTTTGATAGCGTTCAGTTGGCGCAAGGTTGTTGTTGATGAAGAGGATTGGCCATGCGGTGTGCTTGCCACGGCGGAAAAGTTGGAACCCGTCGGTGAGGCCAGTGAGAAGGACGTCGCGTGGGTCTTCAAAGTACATGTTTGGAAGGGTGTGGCCGTTGACTGTGATATGGGAGGTGCGAAGCTCCTTGTAAAGGAGCGAGTCGTAGATATCGGCGATGCGATGGGAAGGGTTGAGGAAGTTGTCGAATTCGTGAATGGATCGGTAGCGCATTGCTTTCGCCGATACTGGCCCCGCATAGAGCGCTTTGATCTGGGGGATGAGGGGGACATAGTGAAATTGGTTGAACGGTCGACCGTCAGGCTTGAAGCGTTCGTGCTGGCAATATCGGCATGAAGTGAGGTCGGCGTACGGGCCCACAAAGCACATACACGAGTTTTTGCAACAGTCGTAGAGCTCGGGTTCAAGGCCACACAGCTCGTACATTTCATGCCGCAGGCTCGTGAGTGAGGGGAGATTGAGATCCTCGAATGTTGCACGGAACTTCTGGTACGCATTGGCGCCAAGATTTACCTCCATTTGAAGCTTGAACGTCTTGATTGATGTCCATGCCGGCGAGCTGGGAGGTATTCCTTCGGCGACCCCTGAAAGTCAAAATCTTTGTTAGTCTAAAAGCTAATTCACCAACACAGCAGTACGTACGGTTTCGGGCAGCTTTCAAGTCCCAAAGGAGAACTAGTTCAGGGAGCGGAGACGTCGAGGGTGATGGTGGGTTGGAGTTGGGTGTGGATACCGTGCTGGTTGGTGTGCCGCTCCTGAGGTCGTCGAGAATTGCATCAAGGTAGGTGGGGAGACTTATGCCAGCATCGTCATCCTCGCCCTCGCTTTCATCACCGACTAAGCCAGGCAATCCGTCCCAACGTAGCTCCAAGTCCACCTCGCCACCCTGTCGTGCACTCTCCTGTTCTTCAGCGGTCGGTTCCTCCGACATGAGAGAATCATCAGTGGCCGGTTCCTCCGACATGAGAGAGTCGTCAGCCTCGATGCTAACATCATCCCCAAGACCTTCCGGCCCGGCATCCACGACCGGTATGTCCTCTGCTATATCTCCCATTTGCATATCTTCATCGCTTCCATTTTCCGAGTGTGAATGGTGTTGGGGGGCAGCATAAACATTTGCGAGGTCGTCGGACTCGAGGTCGCCTGAATGGATATCGGATAGGGCTTGCTCGCTTAAGGTGAGTGATATATCACTTAGGGGTGGAGAGTCAAGATTGTTGGAAGTGGCGGGCTGGGGTGTTGGTGGTAGCTGTACGGTAGCGGCCAAAGCAGCAGTTTGTTGGGCACCGAGGGTGTGCCGGTTGGCAGTTGTGCGGGTGACAACTCTGCCACAGTGGTCGCAGAGAACATACCCCGAGGACCGTTCCAGGCGCTGTCTTGGTGGCATTTGGAGGCTGGTGTAAGGGGATTGAATTTGCCATCATGCAAGGGTTATAAGAGCTGAGGAAAAAGAGTCAAGTGTGGTTGGAGATGGGAGGAGACGTGTTGGGTGTTGCAGGAAGAGTTGGAATCTCGACTGGACGACGGGCACGGACCTGCCAGCACTAGTTACAGCCTCAAAGAGAGCCGAGGAACGGCGATCTGGTCGCACTAATAGCCAATGGTAATCGGTATCGTGATTCGCAAGCTGTCTGGTGATTCATGTCTATCTCCATGATGCTGAGTGAACCTGTTACCTCATGCCCGACACTCGTATTGCGAGCCTGCGATCAAATGTATTTGTGCATATCCTAGCCAACAGGTTACTACCAGCGACATATGACAGGGAGCATAACATTGAATCCAAGCCAGTATCTCAGTTTGTATCAGCTTCGGCATCGTGCATCTCGACATCGTTATACACATCGGCAGGCAAATACACGACGTCACCCGCTCCAGACTGATTCTCCTCACCTGCCTGCTGATTGACGTTACTTCCAAACTCTCTTGCCTCGTATACTGCCATGAGATTGTTGGCCTCGGCCGCTACACTTGAAGTCCACGACCCATATGACCCTTCCGACGATTCCGACGATTCCGACGAGCTCGAGCTCAAGTCAGAACCGGGGAAGGAGCTGGGAGGGATTGGATTGTGGGCTGGGGTGTTGGGTATCGCCAATGAAGCTAGGATTGAGGATGAGGACAGGGCTTGTCCTTGTCCTAGGTGATCGTTGCTGGGAGGGGGGACAGGTTCCGGGTAGGGCGAAACTGACGGTGGAAGTGGAGACAATGGTTGCGCGAAAGAATGGGATGCGACTGGCTCTGTATGGGATTTTATGTTAAGTTACATGAGTGAGAGCAAAGAATAAGTTCGTACCAAGGTCTGGATTAATGAATGGGGTTTCGTCACTGGTTGATGAAACCTCACTTAGCATGGATGCTGAAGCCCCTTCGCTCGCTCCTAGATTTCCCACCATAAAACACGAAGATATCATGAGTCAAAATAGAAAAATATTATATCTGAGTTCACGTACCACTAGCTTCAACAGTTTCTACTGTGGTCAAGAGAGAAAGTGCCGCAAGAGACTCGACTGGTCCAAGGGTGGTCACTTCGAGTCCTGGTCCAGATTGAAATGGTGCTCCTTGCCCAGCCAGCATTGGCACAGTGAACACTGCTTGCTGAGCTTGCCAGGAACGAAGTCCATCAGTAAAAAAGCTCAGGTGAAATGAGCAAATCGCGTGGCCGCATCGTAATGTCACTGCGGCAATAGCTGGGTTGTTCAGGCATGCGGAGCACGCGACCAGCTCCCTGTCGGCGTCCAAATTGATAGTAAGCGATAAATGTCCACACGGACAGATGAGTGGATCCGTTTGAGACGCAACACTCGCGTAGGTTGGGCCGGGCTGAGGTTGCACCTCTGAGAATCTAGGCGTCAGTCATGTCTCAAATGCCAGCCATCAAGCTCAAGACACGCTGACCTTCATTGTATGCTGGAGGTTCGGCAGTGTCGTCAGCCAAAGGGTCAATCCTAGCCATGAAATCGAAGAGGAGAGCGGATGAGATGGTATGGATAAGATGTTGGTGCCATCGCGTCTATTTAGGATGAAGAGAAACCGAGTATGTTTGGTGAAGACTCTTTGGAACATGAGCTCGACGTGAGATCCTGCTCATTTCCCAATCCAAACCAAACTCGCCTGCTCTCTTTTACGTCGACAAGCACCGCCGCCGTTCATTCCCAACGCACAACACATGTCCCATGCCGACAAATGAGCGCCAGACGTGCTTTGCACGTGCCGTAAATTGGTAATGTGTCAGCCTTTACCTCTTTCCGCATCCCTTCCACCACCTGCTGACTACTTCACCCCCATCTCACTGGGAGTCTTCACCTTCACAAAGCCTCATATTTCAGTCATGATGTCACAAAAGTTACAGTCTGAATGTAAGTTTGGCTTCTATCTCGCTGCCTGGAACTTTCTGATATTCACTTTCATCCCCCCCTTCATTTATATTCCATCAGGGAAGCATCACCGCTCATTGCCTTCCACCACGATGAGTGAGCGGATCTTGCCCAACCACACCCAACTGAGCGATTATGACTTTGACTTTGACACAAATGGGCTGGCACCCGCCCAGTCTCCAGCTTCTCTAACGTCATCTCTCATTGCCCTTTCACCCATCAGCGACTTCGATCCGATCTTTCGCTCTCCATCTCACACTAGACCCAGCCTTTCCCGCAATCCTGAGACGGCGATTCTTGCATCAAGTTCAAGACCAGCAGATCCAGCTGCAACTCTCGAACCAGCTCGCAATCTCGCTATAAAGCTAGGCCCATGTCCAACACGATGTGAAGCTTGTGGCTCAACTGTCCTTACTCCTCCCCCCTCCACTGTCGCTCTTTACTACCTCGCGCTTACCATGGCCCCCTCTACCCGCTTGCAATCTGCTCAAACTGCTGACCAGCCTGTCGCCAACCCGCCTCCTGCAACTGCCAAACGCGGAAGGAACAAACGCAAGACTCCTTGTGACGAAGAAGACCCCGCACCAGCTGAAGCGCCCCTTCCAAGCGAGACCCAGTCCAGGGCGAAGCCTAAGCCCAAGCCTAAGTCCAAGAAAGGAAAGGCTCCCGCTTCCGCCATGCCTACTGATAGCTCGCCTTCCGGAGATGCGCCCGTCAGTGACTCCCCTACCAGTAGCTCACGAGACCCTTCCGCTCGGTTGACACAAGGCACCAACGTCGGCACGGACTCGAATCAGTCTGCAGGAGCTTCGACTTCTCGCCAAGGCAGCCCGGGCTCACCGGCACCAGAAGAGGACCCAGCTGCCACTATCGGTAAGTCTCGTCTTTCAGTTTGTCCAGATTCGCTATTTGACCTTTTTTTTACCGCAGAATCGCTCAAAAAGAAACTTCGTGTGATGACAAAATACAAGGTTATGTGGAGCAAGCAGCAGCAGGATCAGAACGCACTCCCGGGCGAAGGCGGTTCCTCACTCCCTGAAGGATCGATTCCTAGACCGCCCGGTGAGCGAGGAAAGAATGGTTGGAACCTGCAGACGGCGCTTCAACTCGAAGGTGACGGTGACATGTACAACCTTGTCCTGGTATGTCTTACATGAGTCTGCCTTCGCGCCGCTTGCATTCTAATATATTTTATCGGTATGTGACTTAAAGGCTGCTACTCGTGATGCCATCAAGGAAACTGGCTTGGAGTGGAGAAAGAAGTTCGATGAACAAGATCCAATTCGCGTTGGGACATGCTATAGTCAGGTATGGAAATCGACATGCGGGC